>JASCZI010211683.1:9738-40844 GCA_036250425.1 Stylosanthes scabra | reverse complement strand
AATATTTTGTCTGTAAATATCAGAGGTTCTTTTGAGGTTTGTTTGATGGCCACTCTTTTTAGATTTGTGTTGGTTTGTAAGATATGGTATTTACTCGGCAAATTAGGATTTGTCTATATAAAAAAGTAAAAATGAATTTCAATGCGACGTTCACCTTGGTATGTTTATTGACTATTTGTTGATGTATATGACATGCCATGAGGTTGAAGATGAGTCTCATTTTGCACTAAAAAGGATTTTTGGCTAAAGAGATAACTTGATAAAGGGATTTCAGTTAAGGTTTGAAGGAAATGTGTTGTAAATAAAGGCAACTAGCTCTCTAATCATGCCATGAATATAGGACAGCAGGAAGCATAAAATCTGCTACTGCAAGCTATAATTCCCATTAAGAATTAAGAATGAGACAAAGAGTTATTTAAGTATAGGGAGGCATTTGGGTAACTAAAAGAATGAAATGAATGCTACCATTAATGCAAGTTAATATAATATGTTGCATCTTTTAAGGAGGCTGCTTATACCATGTGGTCAGATTGAATACTGTTATAGCTACTGTGTTCTGTTATTGGTCTGCCATGTAATGGAAGATGGCTGGTAAGTAGATGAAACTATCGGCATATGAATTTTAACTTAGTAGTATGAATTAGGATGTTGCCAATTCTAAACTTTGGCAATCGAGCACCTCTCTTGATGTAATTTGGGATTAAATTTTATATAAAATATAGCGAGTGGAAGGGTTAAACTCTCTTCATGGAATGTGATATATAGCAAGTGGAATTACAATTTAATTCATACATTTTTTAAAGTTTGTAATAAAATCCTGTATTGTAAATCAATTTGTATCTAGATTCCTGCTATTTAAACATATTTATTCTAACATAATATTTTAAAATACATCTCAATTAAAAAAATATATATCTCAATTTTAAAATCAAATTATACAGTTATTCCCTGCATTTTTAATAAAATTGCAATTAATTCATGATGATATTTAGTCAGATAACATTATTATACACTTTGTCAAATTACTAGACGATGAAGAGAGACTCAAAAAGAAATATCAATTCATTGGCATAAGCAAAGAATGGTGAGGTTTATATACTTAACAGATATTTCATTTCATTATTACGCAAAGACATATAATAATGATTTGATTATTTTATAGAAGAAAATTAAAAATAGGGATCAAGCAAAGATGAAAAATGGAAAAAACTAATTTAATTAATGGTAATACTATTTGCACATAGTTAATGAAGTCCAACCAAATTTAAATATAAAATTATTTTCGTGTTAAATAGCACAAAAAATTATAATAAAATATACTTTTATTTGATATCAAAATAATTTTTTATTTAGTATAAAATAGATAATAATATGCTACATAATATTGTGTTTAAATAAACTGTTATTAATAGTAGAAATTTAATTATAAATTTTATTATCGTTTGAGAGAATTAATTACAAATTTCATAATTATAGAGATTAAATTGTAATTTTAGTCAAAGTATAAGGCTAAATGTAAAATTTATATCTATTATTTGTCAAGCTATTAAAGTTAAGTTATTATTAGCTCTAATTAGGAAATTCTATGGGCCTTGAGCAATGTGAAGACTTCTTTTCTTTCTTTCTTTTTTAGCTTGGGATCATATTTAGTAAAATAATTTGATTACAGTTTGGCAATTGAAGATACATATGAAGTAAAATAATTTCATTTAATTTCATAGACTCAATAAGAATATAAAGTCATTACTTTAATCAAAGTATTGTATAGTTTATATAGATACATTTAATTATTAGGTAAAAATAAATGTAATAATATATATTTTTATTCTACATCAAAAAATTAAAAATATTGGTGTAAAGATGTCAAATGGAAAAAACTAATTTAATTAAATATGATAAAAATTTAATTTCAAATTATAACAAAAACTTAAATCATAACTGTATAATCTAATTAAAAAAGAGAAATATGTTATATAACATTGTGTTCAAATAATTATAAAAATTAAATCGATTTTTATCAAAGATAGCGAATCTAATCCCAAAACTCTTCCTCTAAAATAACATGAGAATGCTAAACCCACTTTCTATATATTAGAAAATTAGAGATCATAATACTTCTTGCCTAAATATATACATTTTACAAAACAATACATAACAATTCTCTCACTAACCAATATATATTATTTTATTATTTTACAGAGGTCTAGCTACACAAGGATACAAGGAGGTCTTCATGCTACGCGTGGCCAAAAAACAGTAAAATCTACTCAAATACAGGGGAGGCATGCCCTAGAAAACCTTCAACCTGTGACGCATTCGGTGATATGGGTGAGCTTTTTACCCGCTGGTCCAACAACTCCTAATCGCAAAACACCATCTCTACCTTTATGGAAGTTCCATTTGGAGAATTATTTTATTCTTATTTTTTATATTAGGAGAATTAACATTAAAAAATTTAAACCATTATCTTATACATATTAATAAAAAGTACATTTATCTAATGTCTAAATTATTCTTTTTTGTTCTAAATCATTAATTATGTAGTATGCACATACGTTAAAAATTTATTTTCTCACGCGTAATGTGCGGGCAGCTGCTAATTGTTTAAACACAAGGGAAATATTATTTTATTATATTTTATTAGAATTTAATTTCCATGCGTCGTCGGTGTAAAAAGTTTTACACATACATTCAATTAGATATTACCACATTATTAAAAATAATTAATTTTTAAATTCACTACTTCTAAAGTTATATAAATACATAAATCTAATTGAATGACTATAAAAACTTTTATGCTCAGTGCATTAAAATTAAACTTTTTTATTAATGAATTAAGTATTTTTTTATCTTTCAATTTTTTGTGTTGATCTAAAAAATTTAAAACATTTTTCATATCAAGTCGTTTGAACTCTTTAGAGTATTTGAAAACGAAGAAATGATAACATTTTTAGGAATGGAATAGTCAATTTACAGGTGATGTAGGAACAGATTATTAGACTCAAGAATCAATGGATGAATGAAAGAATGCAATAGAAAGACTTTGGTAAGAACAGATCACAGTCCAGCTAAAGGAAGTGGTGAAGTATATTGGATTGCTGGTGTTGGTGTTGCTGATATTTTTTTTTTTTACCTTGTTATTCCCCAACTAGCCGAGACAATGGTCAGAGACGGATCCAGAAAATTTATTGCGCGGAGCCAAAAATAGGGTTCGAAGTAATAGCAGGTCTAAACATATAATGAAGAGTATAAAAAAATAAAATTTTAAAATCCAAATATTTTTTAGTAAGATTTAAGATGAAATTTTTTTTATAGAAAACGAATGAAAATTACTATATAAATATTTAATTTTATTTTAAAAAATTAATAAAAATAAAAATAAACATTACATATGATAGTCAAATTAAAACAATTTTCACTATATTAACCATTTTCCCTTTTCATAATAGCATGCAAGAAATTTTGGGGACCAAAGCCTACCATCGCCCCCTCTAAATCCATCTCTGCTAATGGCTAATCCACTGTGGATCTAAATTCCACTTAAGAGTTTGTTGTTGGTCAATAAGTTGTTGCATACATAAGACGGAATTCGAACATCCAACACTTGCTTAAACGGATTGGTAAGCTAATCACTAGGCCAACCTTGCTAATTGGTTTGAACTTGATGCTGTCATGATTTGAATTATTTGAATTTGTTGCTGTTTTAGATTTGTTTTGGCTGATTTTGATGTTTAGATTTATTTGTTATATTGAACTGAACCTCACTTCCTGCATTAGACCTTTAGACCTTTGTAAGTTGTTCAATCATAGGTAACAAGAGAATATAAGAAAGCAGAGACTGCACTTTGTGGAATGGAATGTATAATTCTCATTGATTTTTCAATGATTGGGATGTGTACATATATACAAATAGAATAAGTAAATAGCTCATCAAATTTATATCAGATATTACAAAATCTTGTAAAAGAATTCTAACTACCTGAAAAAGATGCAAAAGGTGTGAGTCACTATATGAGTCACTATCTTCTAGAACCTATGATATACAAAACAGAAAATGTAATAAAACAGAAAAGGTAAATTCAATAAGAAGTGCAGTAAGAAACTAATTATTCATGTTGGGCCTTTGCTTGATTAGAACTAGATTTTTGTTGGGTTGATGTGCTATGCTCCAATATGCCCCCCACAAGCTGGAGGATGATAGATGTCAAGAATTCCCAACTTGGACAGATTTGTGTGAATGGAAGGGGTGATAGTGGCTTGGTGAAGATATCTGCTAGCTGATTGGATGATGAAACAAGGAGGAGTTTCATCACTCCTGCTTGTGCCTTCTGTCTGACAAGATGACAATCTACTTCAAGATGCTTTGTGCGCTCATGGAAAACATGGTTTGCAGCGATATGTAGAGCACTGCGATTATCACAATAAAGAACAGGTAGGCGAGAAAAAGAAATGTTGAGAAGTGCTAGAAGATTGAGAATCCATTGGAGTTCACAAGTGGTATTTGCTAAAGCCCTATATTCTGCCTCCGTGGAAGAACGAGCTACTTCTGCTTCTTGGTATTCCAAGATATCAAGGAATCACCCAAGAAGAAACAAAAACCAGTCAATGAACATCTTGTATCAAGACACCCTACCCAATCAGAATCACTAAAACCAAAGATCTGCAAGGATGAAGATCTTGGAAGAGAGATACCTCTGCCAGGACCGTTCTTCAAATATCTAATGCGGCTTTGTAATGAGCCTGTGTAGGAGCAGCCATGAACTGACTAAGTTGTTGGGTTGCATAGGTAATGTCTGGACGTGTGGTGGTAAGGTAAAGGAGGCGGCCAACAAGCCTTCGATACAGAAAAGGATTAGCAAGAAGAGAACTATCATGTTGAGAAAGCTTAATGGCATTGTACATTGGAGTAGAAACAGGCTTAGCACCCAATAAATCAGAATCACTTAACAGATCCAAACAATACTTATGCTGAGATAAGGAAATGCCTTGAGCATAATGAGCCACTTCAATACCTAGAAAATACTTCAAAATGCCTAGGTCCTTAATCTTAAAATTAGTATCCAAAATCCGCTTAATGAAAACTATTTCAGAAATTGAATTGCCAGTAATGACAATGTCATCAACATAAACTAGAAGAATACAAACTTCAGTGCCCACAACCTTAATGAACAAACTATAATAATAATAATAAAAAAACAATTTGCTTATAGCCAAATGATAAAAGGAGAATAGATAACTTTTTATACCACATTCTGCTGGATTGCCTCAAGTCATACAACGATTTGAGGAGCTTACAACACTGGCCAGATTTGGCAGAAGAAAAACCCGGAGGAAGTGTCATATAAACTTCTTCATTGAGAGAACCATGCAAAAATGCATTGTTGAAGTCCAGTTATTGAATAACCCATCTGTGGATTGAAGCCAAAGCAAGAACAATTCTGACAGTGGAAGGCTTGACCACGTGAGAGAATGTTTCAAGAAAGTCTACACCCTCTGTTTGAGTATAACCTTTAGCCACTAAACGGGCTTTGTATCGCTCAATAGTGCCATCAAGCAGTCTCTTGATCTTGTATACCCATTTACAACCGATGGGTCTAACCAGAGGAGGGCAATCAACGACCGTCCATGTCTGATTCAGAATCAAATGGCAGCCCGCCACTGCAGGTACTTGTGGGCTTCTGAAAAAGACTTCGGCTCACACTCAGAGTGCAAAGACATAATAAAGCTTCAGTGATGAGAAGAAAGGGAAGAGAAAGAGAGAACAAAAGATAGTGGATATCGGCATCGAGAAGAGGATGATGATGGCGATGAGATTTCTAGTGTGGTAGTGTTGGAAACTGGGGAAAAGGTCGCGGTGCTAGGGTTCGAGGGGGATGGGTGTTCGAGACTCAACGAGGAAGGAGATGGAGTGTTTGCAATGGGTTGGATTGGGTCCGGGACAACAAGTAGAGGGTGAGGCTCAATTGGAAGGGAAGGATGGGTGAGGTCTATATTGGAAGTGGGCTGGGCTTGAAATGTATGTGGAGTGAGATCAGAAATTGAAGGAGATGTAGAAATGGATTGGGCTTTGTGAAAAGGAAACACAGACTCATGAAATTGAACATTTCTAGGGATAGAAAACCATTTTTGTTCTAAGGAATAAATAATGAAACCCTTGTAACTAGTGGCAAAACCCAAGAATATAGCTTTGAAGGCTCTTTGGTCAAATTTTGAATGGTGGGTTGTAATGTTCGATACAAAACAAAGGCAACCAAAAACTTTGAGGTCATCAAAAGTGGGAGGTGTGTTATAAAGAATCTCAAATAGTGTTTTAAGTTCAATGCTTGAAGAAGGGACCCTATTGATAAGATGAACAGCATGATTGATGACATATGACCAAAATTGAAGTGGGAGATTAGATTGAAACATGAGGGCTCTAGCGACATTGAGGATGTGTTGGTGTTTTTGCTCCACTCTACCGTTTTATTGTGGGGTTTCAACACAACTACGTTGGTGTATAATTCCTTTAGAATTGAAAAATTGAGGCATTAGAAATTCTAGGCCATTATCGGAGCGAATGAACTTAACATGGGAATTAAATTGTGTTTAAACTAGAGCAACAAAATTTTTGACATGTGAAGAAACCTCACTTTTGGATTGTAACAATATGACTCAAGTAAATCTACCATGATCATCAACAATAGGAAAAAAATATTTATGATTGTGGATTGAATTTTGCCTAAAAAGGCCCCAAATATCCAATTGCAATAACTCAAAATTGAAATTAGCTCTATTGAAACTTTGAGAAAAAGAAGATTGCTTTTGCTTAGCCATATGGCATACATCACAAATAGCATCATGGGATGAGGGAATAAAATGGTAAGTTTTGTGTAAAACACTAAGCCTAGTATCAGATGGATGTCCTAGGCGAAAATGTCAAATGTTGGATAAAGTGATGGGCGAAAGATGAATGGTATTTATTGTAGGAGTGGACAATGTGTTATTGGTGTGATGTATGGAAGCATCAAGGATGTAAAGACCACCTCTCTCTTTACCCAAACCAATCATCCTCTTGTGTGGTGCCTACAATGTACAATGAGAATGAGAAAAAGTGAGTGTGTATCCAAGAGATGATGTAATTGAGAAAATGGAAATGATGTTAAACGGAAAGTATGGGAGATATAAAACATTGGTGAGAGTTAAATGAGAAGAAAACTCAATTGTGCCTTTATAATATGCTGTGACTTTTGAACCATTTGGTAATTGGACAATGATGGGTTTTATTTTAGTAAAAGAAGTGAAATGAGAAAAATCAGATGTAACATGATCAGTTACCCTAGAGTCAATGATCCATACATGAGTAAATTGGGTTTGTGACATTGAATTACTCATGATGGAAAAGGTAAAAGATGAACATAAGAAATGGGTACCCAAACCTGGGCCAGAATAAGGCCCCGTTTGAGGAGAAGAAGCTGTTAAAATGTCTATGCCATCTGAAGAATGGGCTTCAGCCTTTTGCAGAAGTGCCAAAAGTGTGCTGTGTTGGGCTGCAGTAAGGCCCAATCCAGTGCCTGACCCAGAAGATCCAACCTTATCGTTGCTTGGGGTGTCCCGTGGAGCAGATGGAGAAATAGTGGCGACATTGTGGGTTGTTGGAGAGGTGCTGCGATCTCCTCCCTGGTCGTTGTAACGAGGCCGTCCTGGATAACGTGGGTGGCCTGGAGGATACCCATATTTCCCGTAGCACACATCAACGGCATGACCACTTCGGCCGCAGTATGTGTAGAGTTTGGAGGAGCCACCTCCACAGCCCTGAGTTGGAACAACAGAACCACAACCCTGGCCTGTGTTGAAGTGTTGACTGTCGAAAGCAGCAGCAAGGATCTTCGGCTCTTCTAAGCCAGTGGTGATTTGCAATTGCCGTTCATGCTGAATCACCATTGCAAACACGCGGTTCACAGGGAGTAGAGGATCAAGAAGAAGCAATTGTGACCTAACGACAGAGAACCGTTCATCCAGTCCTTTAAGAAATCTGATGATGAAGGCCTGAGAACGATGGAGCTTGGTTGGACATAGGCACGTTGGTATAGGCTGGAGTTATCGAGCTCTTCCCACAAAGTCTTGAGCGCAGTGAAGAAATCTGTGACAGACATGCTCCTTGTTTCAACGCGTACACCTCTTTTTGTAATTTTGTTATTCGAAGAAGGTCGGATTGAGAGAATCGTTCATGGAGATCCGACCACACAGCACCCGCCGTGGTGAGGTAAATGATGCTCTGAGTAATTGAAGGAGGCAAAGAGTGGAACAACCAAGAAAGCACTAAATTGTTGCAACGTTCCAGGCAGAGAACAGAGGATCATCGGCATTAGGGGAAGGAATTACTCCGGTAAGAAAATCATATTTGTTCTTCGTGATTATAGCCATTGAAAAAGCCCTTGACCATGAGTGAAAGTTGTTTCCTGTGAGTACCGGAGTGACAAGAACTGAGGTTGGGTTTTCACTAGAGTATATATAATAAGGCTAGTTTGGCTAATTGTGGTATTGACTGAAATTTCTTCCATGATGATTGAGTTATGTGAAAAAGAAGAAGAGTGACCAGACTGATTGTTTGGGTTAGCAGTTTTGATCATGGTAGGGAAGGAGTAGCAGGCAGCGAAGCATTAAAGCTCTGATACCATAACAAGAGAATATAAGAAAGCAAAAACTGGACTTTGTGGAATGAAATGTATAATTTTCATTGATTTTCTAATGATTGAGAGGTGTACATATGTATAAGTAGAATGAGTAAACAACTCATCAAATATAAATATTTTTCCAATTTTTCTTCACCATCCAAGTTTAGTGAGTCCATCATTTCTACAAACTCATCGGAAATATCTTTTCTTGCATTGCAAGAGTTAGTTTCATCAAATACAACATGTATGGATTCTTCCATAGTCATGGTACGTTTATTTTAGAAAATTCACTTATGATTAATAAATTATTTTTAAAATTGCTTTATATATATGCACATATTAAGGGGGAATTATAAGACCTTATAAAAAAAATTCTAACTACCTAAGAAAGATGCAAAAGGCGTGAGTCATATAAGAGTCACTATCTTCATGATATACAAAATAGAAAATGTAATATTAAGAAATTAATTATTCATGTTGGGTCTTTGTTTGATTAGAACTAGATTTATGTTGGGTTGACGTGATATGTTTCAATAATAGAAAAAAAAATTCAAAAGTATTACTTAATAGAATTACTAATAATAATAATCAAATTATATATATTTTTTTATTTTACTAAATTAAAATAAAAAAATATTTTATAGGTACTAAAAGTCCATTCTTCATTTTTAAATTTTTTTTATTCTCTTTTTTCTCTTGCATGATCAAGCAAGCCAATTAAAAACCTTGTCCAGAAGGGCCCAAAATAATTTATCAACCATGGTGCACAAACACTCATTTTCAGTAGCAGTTAGAAACATAACCTCATTCACATTGGCTCATAAGATAAGCAATAATTTACGGCATTGCTTATGGATCATATATCATCTCGAATCTAGTATCTAAGTATATAAATAAATAAATAGCGTCCAAGTAACTCTTTTGTCTTTTTTTGCTTAACTCTAGTTGCTGTAGTTTTTCTTTTGTCTTAACTTCATTTTTTAGTATATTCATATGTGAGTTAAACTACGCTTTGATGATTGAAATTTGTATTAAAATAATCTATAAAAAAATTTTGGTGTCTTAATCTATAAATTTTATAGTTATGCTACTTTAATCTTAAAATTAAATAATTATATTAAATTGATCATTGATTTTCATTCCGTTTAATTATTGCTAATACCATTATTTTATTTATAATGATAAATAGTCATTAATAACCACATCTTTTAATCTTCAAGATTCAATAATTATAGGAGTATACTTATTTTAGTGACGAAGTTTAATAAAATCATTTATTTTTATTATAAATAAAAGACTATTTTAATATTAAATAAAAAATTATTTATATACTTTTATGTTATTGAATATCAAAATTATTTTTTAATTTATATAGAAATTAAATACTTAGTTAGACTTGATTGGATAAAATAGGTTATTGTTCAATATTATTTAGCTCCATAAATAAAAAGAAAAAGTTTGGTAGTTATAGCTTTCTTATCATAAGTAATTATAAACTTTTTATTTTAATTTTTATTTTTATTTATGAATTATTATTGAATTAAATACATAATATTAAATAATATAAATATATAATTATAGATATTATTTATACGAAATAATAAATGCTAAGTAAAATATGATAACTTTTATTATGGCTACCTTAGAAGAAAAAAGTTAGAAGTTAATTTTGTACAGTTTCCAATTTTAAGAATGAGAGGAAAAAAAGTTAGAAACAAATTTTGTACGATTTTTCCAATTTCAAGAATCAAGACATGCCAATCCAATTGCCAGCTCTAGCTATTAGCATATGAGAAATTATCTTAATGCAACCGCGAATCTTACTAACAAAACTAAGTAGTGAATAATATTGAACCAACCAATCAATCAATGAATTTTACTTTTGTTTTTGTCACGTGATGTGAAGAGACGCGGTAAATGATAAAGATCCCACTCATCAATCATCGTCATCATATATTTTTGTCTTCTTTCTTGAGTCTTGGACACTTTTTTATTTTTATTTTCATCATTTTATAAAAAATTAATTCTTGATTCTTAGGCTGGAAGGTATATTCACCTTATAATATATAAACCGTCCACCATCCAGAATTATTATTTGTGTGTGTTAAGTGTGTTCTTCCTCATATATTTCAGGAGCAAAGGGTGGTAGTAGATCTTTTCTTGAGATCTTTTGGACATCCTCCAATCTCCATGGAAGTAGAAGGTGCTAAATCATCACAGCCCTTGAGCCTTGATCAGGACCAAGAAAAGGGTCCCCAAAATGTTACTGCTGGTGATGAACATGCCCCACCTACTGCTCATACCATTGACCATGGTAGCAAGCAACCACCTATTACCTATATTCTCTCCTCAAATCTTTAATTTTGGTTTTGAATAATCTTTGAGTTGATGAGTTGCAGATTCTTGGAAGCAAGTGGGGTTGATGTTAGTGACAAGCTTCAACTGTGGTTGGATATTGACATTTTCTAACTTGATCATGGTTCCACTGGGTTGGACTTGGGGTACTCTCTGTCTTGTTCTTGTTGGATTCTACACTGCTTATGCCAACTGGCTCTTGGCTGCATTTCACTTCATTGATGGCAAGCGATTCATCAGATACAGAGACCTTATGGGATTCGTTTATGGTGATGATGAATGAATATCATATCTTCTTCTAACTGAATAAGTAGAAGACTATTATTCATGAGTCATGAGTATTAATTTGAATGATTATTTCTTAACATGTGAAGGGAAGAAGCTGTATCACCTCACATGGATCCTGCAGTATCTAACCCTCCTTCTTGGAAACATGGGTTTCATCCTACTTGGAGGAAAGGCACTTAAGGTAGCTAGTAATTAATTACTAATTAATATACCTTAATTATGATCATAGCTTTAATTAATTTAAGGGGAATTGAAGTGATTGTTTAATTTAATGCAGGAAATAAATTCAGAATTCAGTGATTCACCGTTGAGGCTCCAATATTACATAGTGATTACAGGAGCTGCTTATTTTGTATTTGCATTTTTCATCCCAACAATATCTGCAATGAGAAATTGGCTTGGAGCTTCTGCAATTCTCACCCTCTCCTACATAGTTCTGCTTCTAATTGTTCTAGTCAAAGATGGTAATATTAATTAATTTTTTTTTAAAAATTATGATTAAAGTTTGGCTGCATGCCGTGTTTTGTTATAATAATATGTATGTTTTGTGGTTGACAGGAAAATCATCAAATTCGAAGAAAAACTATGATATAAGTGGAAGCGAGGTGAGCAAGGTTTTCAATGCATTTGGAGCTGTTTCTGCAATCATAGTTGCTAATACCAGTGGTCTACTTCCTGAGATACAGGTATATTTTATTTTTATTGCATTCAACTTCATACTTCTCTCTAACTTACAAAATTCTTCCTTATTTTCTTAAGCACGAATAATACATGCCTGTTAAAATTTATTTATTTATTTTTTTATCATTTTTTGTTGTCATTTTTTTCCTCATTACTTAGTCATTAATATTAAAAAATTTAATTTTAAAATTAACGGTTACATAGACACTTCTCTCTTAATTTATTTCCAATACAAAGAGATAAGATAAGAATAGTATTTATTACTCTAGAAGCAATAAATATGGAACATAGTATGGCATCTATAAATAAATAAAGAGGGAGGGGTCCACCATATATTTTCAGTATTTCACTATTTTCTTTATACAATGTTTTAGTAAAAATATAAAATATTTGAAGACGAAATGAAGCTTATCTCAGGTCGACTTGCATGGCTTTTTGTGTTGACCGGTGTTGTCCCAGAGACCCACACATATAATAATAAAAGGATAAAAAGAAGAGAATGGTTTTTGTTACGGATACGAAATCATTGCATGAGTGAGTATGATTTTGGAAGTGAATGAAGAATTGATTTTTCTTGTTTTATTTATTTATTATGGTTGATTTTTGAAGTCGACACTGCGTAAGCCAGCAGTGGGGAACATGAGGAAGGGCTTGTATTCACAATACACAGTGGGAGCCATGTTGTATTATGGAGTCACCGTTTTGGGATATTGGGCTTATGGATCAGTCGTGTCCTCATATCTTCCTGAAAACTTGAGTGGGCCCAGATGGATCAACGTCCTAATTAATGCCATCAATTTTCTTCAGTCCATAGTCTCACAACATGTAACATCTTATTCTTGTCTTTTTCCCCTTTCAACATCAAATATTCAAATATCTTCCACTCTTCTTTTAACTTTTTTTTTATATTTCCTAAATTCACGTCAGGTCAAGTTACTTAGTGAATTAAATTATTTGATATGGTTGATTAAACTGTGATTTAATAATTTTACGTTAGAATAATTTATGGTACACTTTTATATATATTTTTTATTTTTTTTATTTTAATTTTTATGTTGAGATATATTATTTTTATATTATACGTAATTATTTTTATGTAAATTGTATGTTGTATTCATGTGTTTTGTGAATTTTTTATAAATGAGATGTATGAATATATACAGTGATATATGTAGTATTATCGTTTAAATTATTAATTTTAAACTGCATCTGAATTTTCATTTTAACTTAAATACTTAGATGATTTCTAAAAAAAATTAAAATTTAATTATCGGTTAGTTTTTATAGTTGTCTCAAATTTTCAATTAAATCTTTATAACTTTAGAAGTAATAATTGAGTTTTTATGTTAAATAAAAAATTTTAGTTATGTCCTTTCTAATTTCTTTTTAGTTTAAGAAGTATGAATTTTTACAATATTCATTTTTTATATATATGAGATTAATTATGAAATATTTTTAAAACAAATATTATAATATAAATTTTTAATTAAAAAATAACTAATAGAACCCAATTACAACTTTTTATCTAAATTTATATATACGCACACAAAGTAGTTTAATTTGTATTTGTTGAGTTACATTGATTTGGTTTTTATTGGATGAGAGTAAAAGTGAATTATTGATTTGGGGTGTGAACAATGCAGATGTTTGTAGCACCTATTCATGAGACATTGGACACAAAATTCTTGGACATAAAGAAGGGAATGCATTCAGGGGAGAACTTTAAACGGTTATTTCTGGTGCGAGGGCTCTTCTTCTCAGGTAACACTCTCGTAGCAGCTGCATTCCCCTTTATCGGTGACTTCATCAACTTGCTTGGCTCATTCTCACTTGTCCCCCTCACTTTCATGTTCCCTAGCATGCTCTTCATCAAGGTTCCTTTAATTTCTCGTTTTATTTAATTACTTAATTAATTAATTAGTTGGTCCAAATAAACTACCTTCTCTCTTATCTGAATTGGTTTGAATTAATTGTTTAAGGTTAAAGGAAAGACAGCAAGAAGAGAGAAGAAGGCATGGCATTGGTTCAACATCGCTTTTTCTTTTATGCTCACAATTGCAACCACAATTTCTGCAGTTCGATTGATTGTTGAGAACATTAAGAAGTATCACTTTTTCGCAGATGCATGATTGCATGCATGCGTGTGCTTTTTAGTTAAATTCCTTAAATAGCTTCTGTTTAAATACGAATTGGGCTTGTATGTACCTAATTACTATTTAATGATGAGAATGAGTTATTGGATTGCAAAACTAGAAAAAGTAAAAAAGAGAGACAGTTAGTGATTGATTGTTAGGTGAGACAAAAACTACTAGACAGAGTCATCAAGTGTTAAATGTTGACCATAAATTAAATCTAGTGGAACGGTAGAGGGCCAACATTGTTAGTTGTAAAAGATGAGACAGTTTGTTGGTGTTACTTTGAATGTAAGACAAAAACCAAGAAAAGGGAGTATTTGTCATCTGGAATTTCTCTTAAATTTAATCAATGTTACAAGATTTAATAGACTTTGAAACCCTTTTCTTCTTTCTTTCACTCATTTCTTCCCAGAACCATGTAACATCATCTTTCTTTATTTGATCGTATTAGCTCCATTAAGATTGGTGCTCATCCGAGTATTACCAGTTTCACATCTATTAAGAATATAATTTCTTGATATTTTATAAATATGAAATATCTTTTACTCTATAAATTAATTTTTAGGATTAAGTTATGCTCATATAATTTTTCTAAATAATCATTTCTAAACATAAAAAAAATGTATTACAACTTCAACATCTAAGAAAAAAAATATGATCTCTGAGTGATGTTATTACCAAATAGTATTGTTAATTATTAAAATTAAAATTGTGTGCGGTCCTCACTAAAATTATAATAAAGCATGAGAATAATTAAAAATTATAAAGTACATGGGCTTCTGATCCTCCTCCAACCACTTGCTTTTTCCCACCCCTATAAGGAGACATGCTCAAGGAATAACAACTCTAATTTATATTAATTAATATTTTTATCTAACAATCTAATATATATTTATTAGTAATTTTATACTATATTTTTAATAACTATTTTTAAATATTATTGATTAATTACTGCCAAAAAAAAATAATAAATTATACTATTTGGTAATTTAGCCCACAAATAAGCCGCGGTGATTTTACTATTGTAATTGCATACAATAATACAATTAATAAAACAACAAAGCCTTATAGCAAAAGGATTAAATATTTACCATGTAGAGTAGATCTATGATGATATACATCTAGCTAATGGGAAATTAAAGCATAAGATTGTTTAGGGAATTCTTCCAAGTGAAAATGTTGTAGAGAATCCTTGATGATGATGATGATGTCCATAACCCTTGTAATAATAATTATGTGGTTGTTTCTGACGACAACCAAAAAGAGTAGGATTTGGTTGCATGAACAAATAATTGGCACCAAACAAATCATTCATGTGACTCTGTCCACTCTTCAATCTCTTCATAGCCTTACGCCAATGAATCTTGAACCTGGAAAGAAACCTTGTTCTCTTTCTAATGAACTTTCTTAATCTAGCAACACGAACCCTTGGCCTTCTCCTACTTGCAAGAGCCCTAAACTTAAGCCATGCCTTTGCCTTCTTCACTTTTTTCCTTAGTGTTTCTTCCTTCACTTCATCTTCATCATTTTGAAGCCTATGATAATGATAAGAACGTTTGCCTAAAGAAGCCATAATAATAATAATAATTTGAAAAGGAGGTATGAGAGTATAATAAAGGCTAGAGAATTTATTAATAGCTGTCATAAATTGGTGAGATTTTGACTTTTGTTACTTTGTTACAATAATTAATAATCACGGAGTGAGTATCTTAGACTCATGTATGTGTTCTTTTGATTGTTACAGTACTATATTATAAGGTTGCCATGGAAAACCGATTGCATGTGCAAACTAGTTGGTTGCAATTAATGACTCTAATAATGCTGCTTGAATTTCTTGGTAAACTTCATTTTAATGAAAATCATTCATGGGTAGCTTACTCCTTTCTTAATAACTCCGATTCATTCCATTCGCAGGGGAAAAATATTTAATTTAATACAAATGATATTTACAAAAGTTAATATTTAAGTATTCTTTATCTAACTATAACTCCAATTAAATTGATTCAAGCTCAATAAAAATTATTTTTGTTAATAAAAATGTGTAACATATTAGGGTGTTTTTGAAAGAGAGATAGAAATTAGGAGATTGAGATTGAAAGATTGAGACTAAATTAAGTTTGTTGTTGTTTTGGTTTAAAATTTACTAAAAAACAAATACCGAGAAATAAAGATTAAATTAAGTTGATAGAGTAGCGAAAATTGGACAAAGATTAATATTAAAAATTTTAATATTAAGTAAAGATATTTGAGTAAAAAAAATATTAAAATTTCAATCTCAGCCCCAAAAAATTTTAATCTTCTCAGTCTTCACTTTTTGGAGATACTGAAAATACTGAAATTTTAGAGATTAACACTAAAATTTTAGTCTCAATTTTATCAACCAACAATCATACACAATATTAACTCTCAGTCACCGTCTTTATTAAGAAAGATATCTTTATGTAACTTGATTATACTTAGGTTGATAAAAAAGACTTGTCCTTATAGTATTATTCTATTTATAATAACTAAATAATGTTTTTAAATCATTATATTATGTAAACACAAAAATTGATTATTCATATAAATTACATGTTAAAACAACATCTCTCAAATGAAGAGTACTGAATACAGGCAGTACGATTTTTTGTAAAGCTTTATGAAAATACAAAAGACTATGAAGTTAAAGGATTTAGTCCTTCAAACTGATCGATAGCAGGGAAATAAAGAGTATTATACATTATTTTCTCAAAAACCATAAAATCATCACAACTAATGTTTCTTACTTTGCTTTTTCACTTTTCATTTTTATTCAATCCCCCAATCTAGCTAATTATTTCTTTGGGCTTGCAAGGGCTCTAAGAGGAACCTTTCTATAAATGGTTAATCCAAACGTTTCAGACATGTCCAAATTCTCCACACCCTCTGGTAATGCCCATTCAAATTGGTGGAGGAGGTTGGCTAGCACAATCTCAATGATAACCATGGCAAATATTGTTCCTGGGCAGCCCCTTCTCCCTGCTCCGAACGGAATCAATTCGAAATCATTCCCTTTCACATCCATATAACTATTCATGAACCTCTCCGGCATGAACTCTTCAGGTTGGTCCCAATACTTAGGATCCCTTGCTATTGCCCATGTATTCACAATCACTTGTGTTCCGGAAGCAACGTTATAATCTTGCAGTTTGATATCTTGTGTGCTTTCTCGCCGGACTAGTAGCGGAATTGGTGGGTGTAGTCGAAGAGCTTCTTTAACCACGGCTTTTAAGTAGTGCATGTGAACCAGATCATCTTCGGTTATCATTGCTCTGTTACCAACCACGTTTTTCGCTTCGTCTTGCACTTTCTTCATCACCATTGGGTGTCTTAAGATCTCTGTCATTGTCCACTCTAAGATGGTAGATGTAGTGTCTGTACCTGCAACAAACACATCCTAAAACATAGCAAAATTAATTGGACGAATGATGTCTACTCAACTTTCAAGAGATTATTGACATTTCTAATACCATAATAATTGTAACTCCAAGTACACCTTTATTGGTTAAGGAAAACTTTCAATATTTAACAAGAATGTAAGAAGTTAAGGAAAGAAGTTATGGAAGAGAAAATAATTCTATATACGAAAAGTGTTATATGAACGGAGCAATTTTTTTTCCCTAGCACTTAAGCCAACTATCATGTTTTTTATTGGTTAATTGCAATTTGCAAGTATCATAGTCTCTGCATTTTTACTTACCAACATTAAACACTTGATCGCTGTTCTATCAATTGGAAATCCAGTTGCATTTGTATTTTGGAGAGAAAGCAAAACATCAACAAAATCATTGTGACCTTGAGCATCTGATGCTGATGCTGATGATCCAACATGATCCACATTGCGTGTAACGTCATCATCTTGATATCCATTGGCATGGTGATCAACTACTTCCTCCAAGAATTTATCAAACCTTGTAGCTACTCTGTTGGCTCTAGTATACAACCCAGAAACACTGGTCAACCAATCAAGCCAAGGCACCAACTCTCCAATAACAAAGCTGCCAAGAAGTTCAGTAAACTCCATGAACAACTCCTTAAACTCTCTCCTACTTTCTCCACCATATTTTCTTCCGAAAGTGACCCTGCAAAGTATGTCAGTGGTGATCTTAGAGAATAATTGGCTCAAGTTAATTGGAACAGAGGATGAAGAACAATGCTTGATTTCTTCCATCATGATTTGAGTTTCCTCCTCTCTCACAGCGCTAAATGATTGAACCCTTTTCACACTGAGAAGATGCAACACACAAATGCTCCTTAGTTGCCTCCAGTACTCACCATATGGGGCCGTTGACACATCTTTGGAACCGTATACAAGTATGTCGAACAATTTCCTTTGGGGTCTGCTTGCAAATACAAGATCATGGGTTTTCATGATCTCACGTGCACCTTCAGCGGAAGAGACCACCAGAACCGGCACCCTCCCAAGATGGAGCAGCATCAAGGGGCCATATCTTTTGGCCAGAGAATGGAGGGTGCGATGAGGGTACAAACCTAGTTGGTGGAGATTTCCTATTATTGGGAATTTCAGCGGAGAAGGGAGTGACCTTTTTCTGCTTGTGGAATACCATTTTATTAGCACAAATAAAACGGAAAAGATTGGCAAGATGATGACAAGAGTTTGCATGTTGGTTACTCTCTACTCTCTTGTTGCTTGTATGTTGGGAAATGGAGAGAGGGGAACTGGGGAAGTAATCATAGCCATTGAGGTCACCCCTCTCGAACTTATACTAATGGTAATAGGAATTTTTTCTTTTTTTTTTTTTTGGACGTGGAATAGGATCTTGTTGGAGTTGGTAAAGTATATGCATGTGCGGAACAGGTAGCCCCACTTGATATCGGATAATCTCACCAAACAAAGAAAAAGTTGATATTAGATAAGGGATTCCTTACTCCTTAGTGCATAATCGTTTGGCACTAACATTGGTGCCAAATTTATTAATGGCTAACACCAAATACAATTTTAATGGTGATTGTTTCTTGTACCTATTTTTTATATTTTAAACATATCGATTTAAATTATTTACTATGTTATATATACTATCCCAAAATTTATTGAAATTCTTATAAATGACCTTTTTTTCTTTGACTCTTAATTCTTATCCCTGCTTTTCTTATTAGACCAGTGATTAAGGACCTTGAACCAAAGTCACAACAATACATGGATTTATTTCAGTGTTGATACAATATTAGTTTGTACCAAGATATTTAAATATGATTAATTGATATTTTTAGATGAACAATACTGCTAATTAAACTTTAGTCGTTGACGTTGGCTATATAGAATTCCATTTTAATTAGAATACTAATAATAATTATTGGTATGTGATTATTTATTGGTGATAATATTGGTTTTTTGTGTTATAATTAGCAATTTAGTATGTTATCATTTAATATATATTTTGTGTTGTATATCCGCTCAGCTGTATGTAACATTTGTTTTACAAAAATTATTAATTATTAGTATGCATATTACTAGTTCATAATTTTGGGATAAATGTATATGATAGAAAAAAATTAGAATAAAAAGTACATGATTGAAATATAAAGAATAACAATAAATAAAAAAACGACAACCATCAGATTTATATTTGGTATGATCTAGTCACTAATAGATTTGGTACCAACCTTAGTGCCAATCGATTGTGCACCAACGACTTCACCAGATAAGTTTACACAAAAGCGCATATCTTTAAGTTTAATCTTATAAATTAGTGTTAAAAAAAACCTTGTAAATTTATTGATGGCCATAATTTATAATTTAAATTTATTATATTTAATTTAATAATTATATTTTTATGTAAGTAAAATATAAAACTATTATATTTATAATATTAAATATTTAATTTAATAATAATTAATAAATCAAAATTAAAATTAAAATAAAAAATTTATAACTATCCATAGCAGCAAACTATTTTTCTATTTTTAAGAAAAGAGACTGAGCCCAGAATCAATTATATCATATTGAATCTAAGATGTTATAATCTAAAAATGTTGGCAGGCTAAGAAAAATGGTAAAAATATATTAAAATTAATGATTATCTATCATTTTCCTTATAGAATAAGAAAAATAAAAATGAAAAGATATACAAAATATATTCATTTATCAAATTGAACTAAGTTTGTTTCATTATAACAAAACTTATTATATTAATTAAAAAAAGAAAAAATTATAAAAAAAAGGGGAGACATAAAAAAAGAATTAGTAAAAATTATTGATAAAAATACTTATTTTCTGATGTAAAAAATAAAATACATTTAAAATGACTTAAAGAGTATATTACGGAGAGAAGGGGGAGGGTATGAGACAAAGAGGAGATTTCTTGTGCATTGTAAGGCCAATTGCTTCTTGCATGTCAACTTGATCCTTTCCAACTCCATTTGGCAGTTTCCAATCAAAACGAAGCAAAAGATTCGCTAGAGAAAGCTCAATCAACGGCATGGCGAAGTTCACTCCAGGACAGCCCCTCCGTCCTGCTCCAAAGGGCAACATCTCAAGGTGTTGTTGCCTTTTGAAGTAATCAATTGGACTATGGAGGAACCGCTCCGGAGTGAACTCGTTTGGATTCTCCCAACAAGTTGGATCCATTGCTATGGCTTTGGCGTTGATGAAGACCCTCGTTCCGGGGAGGACTTCATAGCCTTTGATGGTGCAAGGTTGGATGGTCTCTCTTGGGACGAGAAGTGGTGCTGGAGGATGGATTCTCAGTGCTTCCTTAACCACTGATTTTAGGTATGGAAGCATTGGAAGGTCACTCTCTTCCACCATACCTTTTTTCTCCTTCAAGAGTACTAATTCTCTTACCTCTTTTTGTGCTATTTTCATTTTGTCTGGGTTCTTTACTAGCTCCGACATTGTCCATATCATTGTGGCGGATGCCGTGTCGGTCCCTGCTATGAAAATGTCCTGCATTTGTATTATATCTCTATATGAGTAGTGATCCTTTTATATATATATATAAGATATAAGATACGAATTTCTTATTAATATAAAAATAAATGATGGTGACTAAAAATATTGAGTCATATTAATAAAAAGTATTAACCATATATTATTTTTTATATTTTAATGGCATAAAAATAAGGTATTATTTCAAAGTATTGAATAATATTCATAAACAATGTTGGCATGTAACATTTCTCATTCATTAACTTCTATTTATAATAAGGAATGTGTAAAAGAATGTTCCGGTGTGTATATACATACTGTTAGGACACCCTTGATTTGTACATCATTGAGGGTGATCGTTTGATTTGAATCCTTTTGGAGTTGAAGAAGAACATTAACAAGATCTTCGTCATGCTGCTCCATTACTCCATGCCTCTTAGAATGATCATTATTATTAACAGTAGCATGCTGCTCAATCACTTTGTCATAGAAGTTATCCAACTCTTTAAAGTTCTTCTCTAGCCTACTCTCGTAACCATTGAACTTGTTGAGCCACCACAACCAAGGAAAGAAGTCTGCCAAACAGAACCCTCCCAACAACTCCTGTGTTTCCCTAAGCACCTCATAGAACTTACTACTTGGACCCCCAAATCTGCTTAATTAGACAAGTATTAATTAAACTATTGATTGAATGGAATGCATATCTAATAATTAAATCTGATAAATAATCAAAATAAATGGTCTAAACAATTGCTGTTACTAGTTGAAGCAGTTCGGACATATCAGTAAGTCACTGTTTATGTGGTCATTTGAACTGATTACTTGAATGATTAGAGACCGATTATAAGTTTTCAAATTTAGAAAATTATTTTGTCCTTTTATGTGATTCAAAACCAGAAAGCATATTTACTCTAAAAACAGAACAGTACCTTGTGCCAAAAGCAATCCGACAAACAACATTATTTGTAAGAGAAAGCGTCAACTGGCTAAGGTTAACAGGAGTACCACCAGAAAGAGCTATGGAATGGAGGAGAATCTGAACCTCTTCAAGCCTCACAGCTTGAAAAGATTGAACCCTCTTGGCACTGAGCAACTCCAACATCATAATTTTCCTTATCTCCTTCCAGTAATCACCATAAGGAGTGAAAGTAACAGCTGAACCGTTATATCCCAAACGGTTCGCGGCATACAGCTTGGGGCGGCCAGAGAAAGCCAAGTCATGGTTCTTGAAGATCTCTTCGGCTATCTCGGCGGAGGAGACCACCAAAGTAGGGACAGAACCCAGCTTCAAGAACATGAGTGGTCCATAAAGACTTGACAATTGTTGAAGGGAACGATGGGGGAGCTCCCCAACTTGGTGAAGGTTTCCGATGAATGGTAATCTCCATGGACCAGGAGGAAGATTATTTCTTTTTAGATCTGATTTTGTAAATGTTAAGATGAGGAAGAGAAGTGTAAGGAAAACAAAGAGTGCGTAACATAGGATCATTATTGTTGTTGTTGGTAATAATAATGAAAGTAGTGTGCTACTTGAATAGGCAAGTCATTAAATAGTACGCACCATGACGATAGACATTTTTAGAAAGTTAGAGAATCCAAAAAAAAAAATCAAAACACGCTGCATACAGTGCACATGGCATATTTTTGGTCCACATGATATATATTCAAGTTGATAATGCATACGCCAGCATACGTACTTTAGGTAGCATTTAGTTTTGACCATTGTGAGTGAGGCGGGACTTAGAAATCAATATTATATTTGGTAGATGGGAGATGGAATTGAAATTAATATTGTGATAATTAGGACTCAAATTTTAATAATTTTTTTTTACTTAAATGTCTTATTCAATATTAAAATTTTTAATATTATTAGCTTTTATTTTTTTTATTGACATAATTTAATCTTTATTTTCGAGTATCTATTTCTTAATAAATTTTAAGTAAAATATAATAATAAATTTCGAGTCAGTCTCTAAATTTCAATCTTTCTTCCAACGGATAATTATATTGTCAGTGTCGTATTATTGGATGGTGGGCAAAGCTAAAGCCTTGGGTGTGACTTGGGAGTAGGGATATCAAACAGGTCGAAGACTGCCTGGTCGGCCCACTTGACCCGCCAAAAAAGCGAATCGGATTAAAATTTTAAGATCGCGTAAATAAGCAAGCCCGCATAATTCGCGGGCTTCAGCGGGGCAAGGCGAGCTAACCCCAGGGCTTTTTTTTTTTTATCTCTATTGTTTTAAATTAAGCAAATAATTAATTAATTAATAAAAATATTATGAGTTATTGAAATTTTTGTGAAATTATTTAAGAAAATAATATTTAATTAAATATTTCAACTAATATTTAATTAAATATTATAAGTTATTGAAATATTTTTGAAATTATCTTTTTTTTCAATAGATTTAATTATTTTTATTTTTTAAAAATAAAAAATTTGGCGAGCTATGCGAGGTAAAATTTTAAAATCACCATACTAGACAGGCGGAGGGTCACCAGATTCCAGACCCTTTTATTTATATTCACATTCATTGAATTCCGTTATTAAAGGATGACAGTGATAATAATAATAATTTATTCTCTTAATTATTTTTTTAGTATTTAAAAAAGTAAAAAAAAATTACATATAAATATTATTTTTTAAATATTAAAAATTTTAAGAAAATTTAAATATTTTTATTAAACAATTGGTTCTCAAATTTAGGATGACCCGCAGGTCGGGCGATAATCGTGTGTATTATATTATATTTAGGACTCTTATATGATACATAGTCTTATATCTAACTTTTGATGGAGAAATTATTGTATATTCTAAGAATAAATGTTTTTACCTAAAAATTATAATAATCGGTGAGAATTCATCTTCAGTTAATTATATGTGAAATTAATATTTTAAATTATTAAATTAAAATTTAATTAAATATATTAAATTATTTAATGTTTCTTCACAAATAATTTTATATAAAATTAACTATACCTAAATATTCGCTATAATGATCCCTTGTTTGATCAAAAGAAAATAGATAAAAGAAAAAGACAAAGAAAAAAAAAGGAGAATTAATTGCATGTATAAAATAAATTGAGTTCATTATTATTTATTTCTATCTAGCTTATACGGTATAAATGTAAATAGCAAAGTTAATTTCCTCTTTAATACATTCGCCCAGTTTCTCCAAAATTGTGACCTCTGTTTAATAATAAAATAGAAAATAATAATTTTCATAAATTTTGTTAAATAAATACAGAGATGAACCAAAGAAAGCATTGGCCCAAGACAAACACGCATGCTTCTTTTCTTCTCAAAGTTCTTGATGAATTTAGGGTTTGGCGGTGGGACACTTGGGAAGTAACGTCACATCATTTTCGTAAGAACTTGGGAAAATTCGAAGCACACACCATTTGATAGTTGTGAAGCAGTGTCACACGTCTTTGGGATGCGATTAAGAATATCCGTGGTTTCGAAGTTCGTTATCAATGGCGGCGCAGAGCTCCAGCCTCCAGTTCAAGTACGAATGATTCTTCTTCGAAAAGGAGGCCACTGTTGTGTGCCCATGGGGAACGGCCAGTCTTGAGGGTGTCATAGACGAAAGAGAATTTCGAAAAGAAATTCTAGGGATGTTTTTTTTTACAGCAGTTTTAAATATGGGTTTATAATGAAATAAAAAAATAAGACATAACTGGTTGGGAACAGATTCAAGGCCCATTTAGCATAGCTGGTTATTTTGGACATTAACCTAACATTAAAATGGATATTGTGGTAAATGGCTCGCAAACTACACGACAAATATAATGGATTTTTTTTAATAAATAAAATAAATGAAGAAATTACACAAACAAATAAAATTATGTAAATTTATGTTTTTAGGTCGTATTAGTAGTGTCGTGGGAGTTGGATGAGGGATGCAGCAGCACGAGTGCCGCGGGGGAGGCCACGGCACTGGCACATTTTTAGTTGGGCCAGTGCCGCAGGGATAGGGGCGAGACTGTCCAGGCCCAGTGCCGTAGGGATTGGGGGCGGCACTGGTGTATTTTAGGTGACACAGGGTTAGGATGCGACACTGGTGTTATTAGGGTGCCTCGACATGAGCCCGCGGCACTGGTTCGACATCTCCTATCCTTCAGTTGCTGTTCTTTTCCTTCTAATTTCTTCTTTTATTGTTATTAGTTTGTATAACAATTCAATGCATTTCATGAGTGATTTTCATGTCCTTATCATTCATCTTACTATATTAATTTTTGGAATGTAATAATGTGTTAGTTACTATGATAGTAAAATCTATGCTTAAATAGAGAATAACTTACCAAAAATATAGGTGATGAAATTGATGCACATTTGAGGATTATTCAAGGACCCTTTTTAGTATTGAGGGGAAAAGATTAAGGGAAAAAAAAAAAAGAAAAAGAAAAGAAAAGAAATCTAATTGAAGTGGGAATGTTTCTGAATTTGTGACAAGATTGGTTTGAAACTACTAACTGAAACTGAACTGAACTAAACTGAAATTGTTTTCTCTCTAACTCTCTAATTAGATATGAACAATAAAGTGTTAAACTAAAAGAAAAAAAAAAAGAAAAAATGAAAAAGATTAAAACAAAAAAGCTTCACTTGTTAATTTGCCTTTTAATGAAAGTAGAAAAAGAGAATCTATTCCCCTATCATAATCACAAACACCCTTGTTGGTGCAACATACATGAATTGCAAAAAAACTTTGTGATTATTACTAAAGGTTTTTTTCTTTTTCAATTTTGATTCTACAACTTTGTGGTTAGAAAAAATAGAGAGATGATAAGAAGAAAAAAAAAGAAAAAGAAAAAAGAGAGAGAGGGATAGAGAAGCTTTTAATTCTGTGATCTTTTAGTTTTCTTTGTTTCTTTGTAAATGGAAAGGAGGAAATAAAGAGAGATAGAGAGAGATGGAGAGAGACACGTTTTGAAAATAAGGATAATGGCTTTTAAAGGAAGAAAGAAAGAAAGGAAGAAAGCAAGAACGTTGTGTGCATGACAAATCAAACATTGGTAATAACTTCAAAGTCTTGCTTTCATGAAATCATTATCAATCTCACCTTTTATTTTATTTATTTTTGTTCATTAGTGTTTAAAGTTTACTAATACATAGGCCCTCAACTTGCCAAACATTAAGATATTATAGAGAAGTGAGTTTTTTGTTTTTATACAGGAGTGAGTTTAATTTTTAGGTTAATATATATTAAAAAAAAAGGCACGACTATCAGTTTTCATCTTCAGATCGCCTGTGTCGTATAAATATTAGTGTCACTTATTATTTTTACGTGAAAATTATATTAATACTTTTAAAATATTAATTTCACATAAAATTAAATATACCTGAATTTTCACCATAAAAATATATTATATAAATTTTGTGAAACTTAGCAAAATTCTATTTTAATTTTTTTAATAAAATTAAAATCTTAAAAACTCATTAAAGGTATCAGTCCTAGGCTATGGAGTTGCAAAAAAAAGAAGCAGAAAGCACAGAGAAGATTAAGAAAGAAGAAGAGAACAGAGAAGCTTTTATTGAAGTGAATCACAACCCAAGTCACGAATGAGTTTGCTACAGAAGTATTTATAGACAGCAACTAGTGGAAGCTTCTAGTGGAAGCTTTTCTAAAATATCTAAAACAGAATGCTGACTCAGCATAACTGCATAACAGACTTGAGCTTCTTAACTAATTGAACCTTCTGGAACACACTTGTTCTCTTGCTGAACTGAACCCTGATCTACACTATGATTCCCCCTCAAACTCAAGGTAGAAGGAACGGAGACCTTGAGTTTGGACCGAAAATGAAGAAATGCCTCTGATGGCAAAGCCTTGGTGAATATATCAGCAACTTGCACTGTTCCTGGAATATGACTCACTGAGATTGTCTTAACAGTAACAAAATCTCTCACAAAGTGTAAATCCATCTCAAAGTGTTTTGACTTAGAATGCAAAATAGGATTAGCTACTAAAAGTACTGCACTAAGGTTATCACAATAAACCATTGGAGGTGCAGAGATGGGAAACTGCAGTTCACTCATTAGATTCCGAATCCACACAATTTCTGTAACCAAATCAGCCATGCACCGATACTCAGCCTCTGTGCTCGAGCGTGCAACTACAGTTTGCTTCTTTGAGGACCATGAAACAAGGTTTGACCCAAGAAAAACACAAAAACCTCCTTGAGACTTCCTGTCATCAGGATCTCCTCCCCAGTCAGAATCACAATATGCCACTAACTTCATAGTAGAATCTTTCACCAATGTCAATCCAAAGGAAGCTGTACCACTTAAGTACCGCAGAATTCTCTTCACCATTAACCAATGAGCCTCTAGTGGAGCTTGCATATATTGAGACACCTTGCTTACACTATAGGCGAGCTCAGGCCTTGTAATTGTCACATACTGCAGACTACCCACAACTGAACGATAAAGCTTTGGATCTGCAAAGTTTGGTCCTCCAACTGCTGAAAATTTTACTATGAAAGGTAACAGAGTATGACAGGATTTGCATCCACTCATCCCTGCTTTCTTCAACAAATCTTCAATGTATTTTTGTTGAGAGAGAACCATTCCCCCTGCAGCTGTACGAGTCACTTGCAGCCCAAGAAAATATTGAAGTTCCCCCATATCTTTCAATGCAAACCTCTGATTAAGGTTCTCAACCACATGGCCAATGTCCTGTTCAGATTCTCCAGTGATGATTATATCATCCACATATACCAGTAAGTAGGTTCTAACACCATTATGAGATCTCATAAAGACAGAGATATCAGATTTTGTAGAAGTAAAACCAAGGTCCTTAAGCCCAGCTGCTAGCTTGTGATACCACGCACGTGGTGCCTGCTTCAAGCCATATAAAGCTCTAGTTAGTTTACAAACAAGAGTCTGATCCCCCTTCTCATAGCCAATAGGTTGTTTCATATACACATCCTCTCTCAAATCTCCATGTAAAAAGGCATTATTGACATCGAGTTGCCGAATTGACCATGAATTGGAAATAGCCATAGACAACAAAATCCGAATTGAAGTTGGCTTAACCACAGGGCTATAAGTCTCTGTAAAATCAAACCCAGGACGTTGAGCAAACCCCTGTGCAACCAAACGAGCTTTGTATTTTTGCAGCGTACCATCAGAGTTATATTTTGCCCGGAATACCCATTTGCTGCCAATAGCTTCTCTACCACTTAGAAGGGGAACAAGCTTCCATGTATTGTTTCTCATTAACGCCTCATACTCTGCATCCATAGCCTTTTTCCATTCAGGGTGATTTAGTGCCTGCCTAACAGTTCTAGGCTCAACACTGGACTGAAAAGCTCTAGGCTTGAAAATTCCTACCTTGGACCGAGTTATCATGGGATGAGCATTGCTAGTCTCAGCTTCAGGACGAGATTGTTCCTGAGTTGCAGGCATAACTATCTCAAAATTGGAAATCGGCACCACAATTGGGATATCAGATTCTGCATGATGAGACGATAAATCATGCTGAACTGATATTGCTTGTTGCAAAGGAGATGACAATTGAGTCTGTGTTGTAGTTCTGGGTACTATTGGAATTGTTGGGATAGTCACTGATGCTTCCTGAGTCACAGTAGGCCTGGAAAAAAAATAAAGAGTTAGCATCTTTAAATGGAAAAACAGTTTCGGAAAACACTACATGCCTAGTGATGATCACTTTCCCATCAGAGGTGAGACATTTGTAACCTTTGCGTTGTCCACTATAACCAACAAACACATAAGGTGAGGACATGAAATCAAGCTTATGCAAATTGTAAGGTCTTAGGTGAGGGAAACAAAGGCAGCCAAACACCCTCAAGGACTCATATGGTGGTACTTTTCCAAAGGCTTTTTCATAAGGAGAAATATTGTCCAAATTAGGAGTGGGAAGCAGATTAATGACTCTAATTGCAGCAGCAAAGGCCTCTCCCCAATATTTAATGGACATTCCAGCAGCAGAAAGCATTGTGAGACTAGTTTCAACCACATGACGATGTTTCCTCTCAGCAGTTCCATTTTGTTCATGAACATGAGGACATGAGAACCTATGTATAACACCTTGCTCCTGCAGTTCTTTTGTCAAACTCTTATACTCAGCAGCATTATCACTTTGTAACATTTTAAGCTTCTTATTAAATTGCAACTCAACCATATTTCGAAAAATCTGAAAGACTGATTTCAATTGACTTCTAGATCGAATCAAGTACAACCATGTAAACCTAGTACATGCATCAACAAAGTTAACAAAATATCTATTTCCACTGCTGTCTGGGATTGGAGCTGGCCCCCATATATCTGAGTAGATCAATTGCAAAGGCTCCTCATACACTGTTGAAAAAGTGGAGAATGGTTGCTGGTGAGACTTTCCAATGCAACAGGCATGACATAGGTTCTTATTGGGAGAAATAGAAATTTTACATTGCTTAAGAACAGTAGCAACGACATTGCTATTTGCATGAGCTAATCTTGCATGCCACAGCAGAAATTTATTATCACTAGTTTCATAAACAAAAGCTTTTGGAGAGCTAGAATTACTTGAAGTAGTAACATCACAAAATCTATAGAGTCCTTTGTCCACTATCCCATGAATAAGCAACTCACTTGTTTCCTGAGATTTCACACAACAACCATTAGAGTGAAATTCAAAATACACTCCATTGTCACAACAAAACTGATAGACACTCAACAAGTTCTTTGTTATTCCAGGCACATGCAATAGCTTATTAAGCAGGAATTCTCTATTATTCAGACAAGAAGTTAAAACTGACTTTCCAACTTGATTAATGACCAAACCTGATCCATCTCCAACCACAACTTTCTCAGCACCTGCATAGTCCTCACTTTCCAGAAGAGTTTGAGAGTTTGAAGTCATGTGATGAGTTGCACCCGAATCAGGATACCAACTCGAATCATCCACTGTGGCTGGAGTTGCAAGGACATTACTTAGATTAGCACTTGGTTGAGTTGATTGCCGCCTCTCATATTGCTGCCTTTCATTAAACCTGTCATTTTGCTCACCATAGTTCTCATTAAATCTATGCCAGCACCTTAGAGCTGTATGACCATACTTACCACAAACTTGACACTGTACTCTATCAAAATAGCCACCTCTTCCTCTGGCTTGCTGAGACCTATCATAAGAGTTTTCTCTATCACTACCAAAACCGCCTCTACCATTTCCTCTACCAGAATCATTGTTAAAACTGTTACTCCTTCTATAATCTCCTGCAAAATCATCTCTAGCAGCACCCCTGCCATAAGAACTCTCAGGTACACTGTCAGTGAAGTGACCTCTACCACCTCTAAAATTTCTACCACCTCTATCACTATTTCTAGAGAAGTCTCTATTGTAATTATTCTGTGACTGAGCTATATTGGCCTGAACAAGCGCATCAGGCTTACGGAATTTCTCAAGCATACATTCATGTGCTGTCAAGACAGCCTCTAATTCACCAACACTAATTGCCTGAGGCCTAGTCATAACTGAAGTAATCAATGGAGCATACTCCTCAGTTAATCCATGTAAAATCGCATTCACATGATCACTCTCTCTGACAGGTTCTCCAACTGAAGCTAAGACATCTATAGTACTTTTGATCGCTAAAACATAATCACTTACAGATGAACCGATCTGAATGCTACTCAATCGATTCTTCAACTGCATCACCTTTGCTCGGATCTGAGAGGCAAAATGATCTTCAAGCTTCTTCCAAACCTCATGCGCAAAAATACATCCAACCATTCTTGTTGTAATTAAACTGCTTGGACATCGACGCTAGAAGCCATGACTTCAATAACGCATCTTGCTTCTTCCACTGTTTGTAATCAGGATTCACCGTTCTTGAAGCTGCATCTGCTACTGTAAGGAATTTCTCCGGTATATCTTCACCGATTATGTGACTCAGAAGATCGTTTCCCTCAATGGTGGATTCTGCTTGATCCTTCCATTGGAGATAATTGTCTTCATCTAACTTCATCGAAATTGGAGTAGACGTGAAGCCTGGATTCTGATGCTGTGTCTGTCCATAGCCTAGATCTGTTGGAGAATGTGAGCTTGAAGAAGCCATAGATTGTAAACCTAAGCTCTGATACCA
>JASCZI010211682.1:46184-68741 GCA_036250425.1 Stylosanthes scabra | reverse complement strand
ATATATATATATATATATATATATATATATTTCTAGTTGACATGAAAATATCCAAAGTTGTCATAATAGAAATAAAAAACAAATGATGTATAAGATAAATATATATCATGTATATTCTTGCAAATTCAAACAATATATGATAATAACAGAAACCTACTATCTCAAGTAATCTTTCACTAAGTTATCAACGCCCAAAAAAAGATGAATCTTTCAGCATCATTTGGCTTCACATAACTTAGAGAAATCTTTACAGAAAAATCAGCAATAGAATGACCAAAATCTATTCACTAAGTATGTCATAGCATTGAAATCAATTTGAATTCCAAATCAAAACAAATTATAAATGTGTCATTCTTTATACACTAAATGGAGTATTTGACACAATTTTTCTTAGTGTTTTGAGTATTTTCAAAAGAAACAGTTAAAATCTTTATTTATCTTTATTGTTCCTTTTGAGATATACCATATGCAGTTTATGAATATTTTATTATTTTGCAAATCCATATGAGTTGCCTAGCCAAATGAGTACTTTTATCTTTTCTTATCGAACGTTTTTCGTTATTGCACACAATAAATATCATTTATCATTTGTCATTTGCAACTTGATAACTGACCTTAAAGTGATTAAATTGTGCTAAAAGGAAAATTAAAACTAAATGCATAAGCATGTCATAAGACAACAATAACTTCAGTGCATTTAAGTTCAAAATAACATTAGACATTTTTCCTGATGTAATCCCTTATATTTTCTTTAATGCCTCATGGAAACAAAGTTGGATGATTATCGCACTTGTTTTAACCTTATAGCCTTTAACAAAGTGTTTTGTATTTCTTAAAGAAATTCCTTTGTAACAATAACAACCTTATGGAATTTCATACTTTATGATCGTAAGACTTATGCAATTTGAACAATCTCATTTTCTAAAACTTTTTCTATGAAAAGATGAGATTGTTTTGTGAAGTCTAGATCCTTGTAGCTTAGGAACGATAATAGCGTTCTTTAGTTCCAAAATTATCAATTCTATTTATTGATAAATAAACTGACATTGACAGACAGAACTTCAAAACAAACTATGTTCACACAAGTTTCATAATATATGAATAAAATTCATACTATAGTGTGAGCCCATCATGAATACCTGGTACAACATCAACATTTAGTCTTTGGACATAAATATTAATTTGTAAGCGATATTCTTAGTACAGTAATCAAACATTGATAATAAATCCTGTCAAATAATAAGTCTATCTTTGGACAGACTCACTATTTACATGGAACTAAATAATTATCACATGTTTATTACCACAAGTGTTTATGTAATTTGGCCAAATACAGAACTTCCTTTGGGCCGATCTATACCCGCATAAATTACAAAGACAAATTCTTTTAGTGTGGCTTGCCAGATATTCTCAATAAAATCCTGTCAAATAATAAGCCTATCTTTGGATCGGCTCATTATTCACATGAGAATTTGAGAATTACACCTATTTATTATCGCACGTATTTTCTATCAATTGGCCAAACACCAACCTTCCTTTGGGCTGATTAGTGATTGCATAATTAAATAGAAAATAAAATAAAGTTTAATGATTATTATTTGGCAAGATAATAAACTTCCTTTGGGCCGATTATTGTCCACATAAATAAAAGTATCGGGTCATTCTTAATTACCTAACTGTATAATTATCTTTTAGTATGGTTGTATTCTGCCAAATACAGATATTCCTTTGGGCTGACCAATATTCTCATGAATTACAAAATAAATACTCCTAATATTTCAAAATAAATCGATTTTAACAAAAGAGGCTACTTTGGTAGCATAATGTTCAACCAATTTACTCTAAAACAAAAAACTTATAAAATAGATGGGTATAATATTATAAATTATTACTAATTTCCTTATGTAACAAAACCATATGCTTATACTACAAAAACAATAAGACACAATATAACAACCATATAATATTGTATATTCTTAATAGTTATACATATATTTTTCAAATAACAAAATTGAACTCCGAGAATACCTTAAAGGAATCAAGTTCGAAACAAAAGGGTAATGCTATTTGAACAAGTAGTTTTGGCCAACCAAGTGCAACCAAGTGGTTTATTTCTATGCTAAATAGAATATTATTTCGGTGTCAAATAGTATAAAAAAGTACACCTAAATAAAGTTCTATTTGACACCGAAATTATTTTCTATTTAGGATAGAAATAAATCACTTGGTTGCACTTGGTTGGCAAAAACCACTTGTTCATGTAGAATTATTGTATGACTTGATAAACAAGTACTCTGAAATTTATTTATTTATTTTAACTTTATGATAACTGAATTTATATTCTTAAACAACATAATTTTGGATCAGACAATAAGAGAATATAAATGAACCTTCTTTCAAATCAGAATATATAACAAAATAATGTTCACTGGATTCATAATTTAAATCATATATATATGAAACAACAATTCCAATTGAAAGTATAATTCGTATATATATATAATTAATCCTTATTATTACATGTTTCCTTTTTCTTTGCTGGCTACTTTCTAAGGTTCAGGTTTGTCTGCCTATGCTAGCTGTTTGGTACTCGAGGAAGAAACAACATAATACTTATTATTATTATCTAATACAAAAAATCAATAACAATTACAAGAAATATCAATTAAAGGAATAATGCCAGAACAAAGGACTAAATGACAATTTGATCAATGGCCTAATAATCACGCAAAACCAAAAAGATTTTGCCACCAAAAATAGTTCTGTCAAATATGTGCACATATGTGCATAATTAATTACCGAAGATCAAATTCTTTTGATTGTATGAGTCAATAATAAAAAAATTTTAAAGTAACACGCAATAGTACACAAACTGAATCCATGCAATATGTGTGCATATTCCAGAATTTCGAAAATAGTACTTCTGGACTCAGAAGAAATAACAAAATAATTACTTTATGTCAAATTAATATTTATGTTTAAATAGAAGAACCTAATTCCAAACAAAATAAATAAACCAAAAAAAAATGGCAATTTATATGTAATAAATCAAGAAATTTATTTTGAAGGGATCAAAATACTAATGTACTCAAAAAATATATATATATATATATAAAATCAATATATATAAAGTTTTATTTAAATATCAAAATAGTCTTCTATTTAGCATAAAAATAAATCACTTGGTTGACTAGTCCAAAAAATAGATTAAGAAAATTTTCTAACAGCTTAATCTTCACCATGACAATATAAATAATGCTCAACGAGGTTGTTGGTTATTAACTTATTATTCATCTTTCACGTAAGAAAAAAAAAACAAAAATCTTCGTGAATGGCTTCCAACCCTTCTCCAAGATTTTTCTTATGCATCCTTTTCGTAGCTCTGCTTTTGGCTCCAGGTAACAAAACATGTTATTACTGCAATTATACAACATAGTATAATTTTCTTTTTCTTTTTCCTGCTAATAAGTATATTGAAGTAACAAAAAATCTTCCCCAAACCATCCTCTTATCCAATATAAAACAAGTTTTCTCCCCATTTTTCGAGAATTAAAAAAGTATTATTACTCATGTTAATGTATAAATGTGAATTGATATACTCTTGAGTTGTTCCTTATTGTAAAATGTTTCGAGTTCATGCAAAAAAAGAATAAATTGTGAATTGATATATTCTCTTCCTTGGATTTCCTCCCTTCTCTTTGGACATGAAATTATTTTAATGACAACAATGTGTACTGACTATTGCAGAAGCAACAATTTGCACAATGGCGATGGAGGAGATGGAGTGCCCCCCTCAAGCAAAAAAATATTGTCCAAATAATGATGATGGTTGCTACAAATTCTGTCAAGATAATTACTATCAAATGGGCCATTGTGTTACTTCTCCTGCTCCACTAGGTTGTTGCTGTGTCCTCAGTGTCCAAGGACAGATTTAAGCCTGAACTTTCATATACATGTATGTGCTTGTTAGGTTAAAATAAATATAAGTACATATAGTGCTTATAGTCCTAAATAATAATAATAATAATAATAATAATAATAATAATAATAATAATAGCTTCGACCTCAATTTTGGGGTTTACATTTTTATGACATTTTTTTTCTCTCTCTTTATAAATTTTAGACATGAAAGTGAAATGTATCAAGAGTTAGAGAAGAAATGGAGAGAAAAGGAAAATACTAAAGTTCCAGCAACATTTATTTATATTAGCCAACAAGTTTAGCTAGCACATGTACATTTTATTAGCGGTTTTTTATTTCGTTATGATATTGGGAAGATTAAAAAATAATTCGTCACAGATCGAAACTCCATTTAAAAGTTAGTCATGGGTTAATAAGTTACTATATGTACAAAATAAAATTCGAACATTGACACTTCTTTAAGCGAATTCGTGAACTAACTATTAAACAAACATAAATTATTGATTTTATTCGGTGTATTTAGTTGAGTTAAGCCTTATTTTGTTTCCTGAAATTATAGGATTGCACTAAAATAATTTCCGACTTACCAATTACACTAAATCGATTTCCGATATTGTAGAAAGTGCACCATGTTCGTTGGTCCCTCCGTATAAATCAAGAACACGACGTTAGTAACATGGACTGAATCTTCCACGCTGGATTAGTGAAAACGATACTGTTTCACTGTGGCGGCAATTCAAAAGAAAAAACGAACAAAAAAAACTTCTGAGTTTTACATGATCATTGATCACTCAGTCCAACTCAATCTATGGATAAAAGGGAACATCTTAGTAAAAAATTAAAAGAAACTTAAAACTATTTTGTCAGTCACAATTCTCTATGTTTTGAGTTAATCAAAGACTTAATAATCCTCAATCTACTCATTAATCCGTCATTGACATCCATGATATACGCAGTTAATAAGGCTTTTAATTTTTCAAAAATTTATTTAGTGCTTCACAACTTGCAATTTTTCCAAAAAAAAGTGAAGGTGAACAACAAATTTTTGTCCCAACATCTAAATACGACCCCATACTCCCATAGATTGCTTTGACAGAAGGATTTACCATTTTATTTATTTTATTTGAATATTTTTATTTCGGTACTGTTAAAAATAAGCACCATATATTTTTTTTTCTCATTTATATATTTGAACGTATTTTGTTATTTAGTTCTATTTATATTTTAGTAAGAAATAATCAATTATATTGAGTACTCTAGTTTAGAGTACGCACGTAAGTAGTAAAATTTTCCTAGTGAATAATGTCCTTCGGAGAATTTGGTATCTAATAGGAATTTAGAAAAATATTTAAAAAAATTATGTATTTTTCTGGTCACCAAATAAAACATGCATGTATATATATTGACAAATCAATTGATTTAACTATTGTTTGCTAGATCCTTTGATGCTAGAGATTTTATATTCTTCCAGTCAACAAAACACCCATAAGTATATATATTATTGTCTATTGAATTAAATAATTTATTTCATAAGTTATATATTTTAATTAAATGTATTGAAAACTAAATATTTCATAAGACCGAATTTATTGTCATCAAAGTTTTGCGTTGAAGAACGTGGTGATTCTTGCAACAACTACTGTAAACATATGGATTTCCCATACAGTCATTGTAATGGCCCAAGAGATACTCCTTGTTGCTGCTACTTATAATATTTCTCTGGTGACGGAAAGAAATGATTAGAGAAAAAACTAATATACCGTTAATTTCATGAATCATTAAATATAGTGATAATTTAGGGAATTTTATTTTAACTAAATAAAAAAAATTCTATATTTACCATTATAAACACGTTGGAATTTTACTTTTTTTCCGCACTCTTTACTAATTTTGGGCTCTGCAGTCCCGGAAATGGTTATTTCTTTTTAACCAATTCCGGGACTACAGAGCTCGAAAATGCTCCGTCCCATTATATAAAGGAGCCAGACCCGGAATTGAGCTCACAAACCACCTTCATTCTCCATATTTCCCATTTTAGGCCCCCAAAAATTGTTTCCAAGCTTGAGTGACGTAATGGCTCTCGGGGACGTTCCAGAAGAAGGGCACGAGAAGATGCTCGAGGAGAACAGGCGGACGAGGCCGGGCCCGATGCACAGGCAGGACAAGTCCTGCAGGAAGAGGAAGATTTGCACCGACTCAACCGCGTATAGCACATCGTCGGAGCACTGGTTAGTTTTTTTTTTTTTAAAGAAAAGAAGTTTGTATTAGTTTTTATTCATACGCATTTTAATTAATGTTAGTTAATGGATTAAGAAAATAGGTTTATGTAATTTATTGTGTCTGCAGTTAATGTTAGTTATTATGCTAAAAAAAATACAAGAGTGGTTTAACAAATCTAAATTTATTATTAGCATCGTAATGTAATTAAAATTTAGTTTTTAATTAAAATTGGCAATTGCGCAATTAAATCTAATGTTTCCAAAAAATAATTAGAAAGTTTATTATTAGTATTTGAGTGTATTTAAAATTTAGTTTTTAATCAATATTTACAGTTGTGCAATTAAATTTAATATTGCCAAAAATAATTAGATTTGCACTTCTTAAATGAGTTAGTGTAATCTAATATAGATCCGTAGTTACCCCAAACATGAATTCTATACAAATCTTTAGTATATTTATTTATGATAAGGTCAAATGGTTAAATGAAATTTATTTTCGAATTTTTGTAGAGGGAGAGGATATTATTGCCTAGGCGTTGTTCCTTCCTCATGCCCGTTCCGGATAGGCTGATGTCGTTCATGGTAGAAGCGGGATTTGGCATGCCATCCAGCTGCGGGATTTCGTTTTCGACGCTCTACTCATTTCAGCATTTGTGGAGCATTGGCGGCCGGAGTCCCATACGTTCCATCTCCCGTGGGGTGAGTGCACCATCACTCCACAAGACGTGGCCTATCACTTAGGGCTCCGTACTGACGGGGATCCGGTGGGTTGCTGCATGCATGCGTGAGTTCTAGCTCCATTATCAGCTGGATCCATGGGAGATGGTAGACCAGTACTTTGGTACACGACCACCCGTTCCGGCGAACGGCCCGAGCACGAAGGAGGCGTTTGCAATTCGCATGGTATGGTTACGGGAGAGGCTGCAATACATTCCCACAGATGCCGACGAGCCCACCCTTCGCCAGTATGCTAGATGCTACATCCTGTTGTTTATCGGCGGATACCTCATGCCCGACAAGTCGGGAACTTCATACACCTGCGGTGGCTCCCTTTGTTGAGGGATTTTACTACATGTGAGTGCTTGTTGTGGGGCAGCGCCGTCCTAGCTTGGACGTATCGGTCGCTGTACAATGCGGCATAGAGGAGGACCATCGACATAGCTTGTTGTAGATGCATGGCCGTTGGCAGATAGGTATATCTTATTTTTTAAATTGTGTAGTTATGTGTTATTCTTTATATTCGCAACTAGATAATATATTGTTGGTATTCTTTTAATTGGTGGGCAGGTTGATCGAATACCAGCAGCCGGGCCAGGATCAGCAGGAGGGCAGGCTGTTACATTGGCGCTCTCGGCTAGATAGGGTTACTCTCGACGAGGAATTAAGGGTTTAGGGTTTATATGTTTTTCTATTATTTTCTGCTATTCGACATTAATGCAATCTGGCTAACTCCAATCGTTTGTTAAGCAGTTTCGCTGGACTCCGTACATCACTCAGGGGATGCAGGCCCTTATCCCGGATTGGATGCGGTCACAGGCGAGGTATACACATGGAGATTAGCAGTGCCTGTGGTGTGCTTCAACTTTGTGCACATGCATCACGTTGACCGGGTGATCAGGCAGTATGGTGGGGAGAAGCCGATTCCACGGTCACCAGTTGACGTGATTAGGTTTATGTTTGTCACAGGCAGAAGCGACAATGTATGCCAGATAGGCTTGTGGAGTGGTATGATGGTTGGCGGCGTAGGAGGACTCCGGAGGTGATAGTTACGGTTCATGATGGGGATTTCCGCGGCACACAGCAGTACTATGAGTGGTTTGCACATCATCATATCAAAATATTAAAATTTAAATTGATTTTAAAAGACTAAAATACATTTATAGATAATTTTAAATTGAAAAAATACTTGTAATACAATTAAGTTTATTTTCTTGAATTAAAAGAAAATTGAATTTGGTTTTATTAGGGTTAAGTACGCTATTTAGTATTGAATTTTAAATAGTAACTTCTCTTTTAAGATTGGGTTAAATTAGATTATATGTTTTTGTTTGTGCACTTTTGAAAATACTAGGGTGAAGGAAGAGGATATAATTATATATATATTTTTTTAATTTCTTTCTATAATTTGAATATTCCTTGAGAGGGGTGAATCAAGGAATGCTAATGTTTTTTTGAATCAGGAGATTAAACCGCAGCGGAAGTAAGAGATAAAATTCAAAATTATCTCTTAACAACGAAACAGAAAGCAAATTTAAAAGAGAGATAATAGAAGAAGGACACCACGATGTATATTGGTTCGATCTCCCCACTTGAGATCTACGTTCAGTCTCCACCACTCACAATGATGGAATTTCCACTATAATCCAAGATTACAAACACTCATTTAAGAGTTCTCACAACTCTCAAACTAACATACCTAAGTTTCACTTACTTAAGACTTGTTCTCTCACACCTAAGCTTCACTTACTTAGGAATTTTCTTACGCAACTAAGAATCTAGTTGCAAACTCTCAAACAAATATAATGGCTTTTGTATCTTTTCTCTCTTTGCCTTTTGTATTTCAAATAAGCATAATTCTAGACAAAGAAAGAATATGAATAACTCAAAATGAGAATATGAAATTGTTGCACTCTTGCTTCGTCTTTTTGCTACTGAAATGTGTCTTCTATTTATAGTTGAAAACTTGGTGAGCACTCAATAAAATTGATCAATAGCCGTTAATTTTATCTTGCTCTCCACTCCGTTATATCATACTTGCTGTCCAAGTATAAGATGTTTTGAAGATCATTCCATTCTTGCACCATGCTTGTGCTACTTTAATTTCAGTTTGAAATCTTTCCAATTATGATTTCCTTGCTCATTACTTTAGAATCTGCAAAATGAAGTTACTCCCAAAACATAATATAATAAGAGGATGAGTACATTTCTATAATACTTGAGCACCACTAGAAATATAATTAGAGTTCTACACATCTGCAACATAAATTCAGCACCAACACATTCTAATAATAAAATCATAAACGTTGGTAAGGATGCATTGATTCAATTCAAATATGCATTAAACCATTCTAAAATAGAAGAATAAGAACGTTACTCATATATGCTCAATAGAATTTCAAATGCTTTCTAAATATAAGAACTAACGTAACATTCCATACCATTATAAGCATTAATATTAGAATTCAAATGTATATAATCATACAAGAAACAATAAAATAAAATTACTTGATTAACGCTCATAATATTTTAGCACCTAATATTTTCTTATTTTTCCCAAGCTACTCAATCAATTTTAATAACATTAAAAGCATGATATGCCTTCAATATATATATCTAAAAGTCACATAAAATAAGAGTAATTAGATAAAAACAAAAACAATATTTGTCATCATCAATGATAGAAATTAAAACACACAATTCCCTACTTACAAGAATTAGAGGAGCAATAATACTCACTTATAACAAGTGAAACCAGCAGCATTAATAACCCAATAGCAGCGGAAAAATCAACAATAACCAGAAAATAGAGATAAGCCAACACACCAAGATTTTAACGTGGAAAACCTCCTCAATGTAAGAAGTAAAAACCACGAGTTACCAAAATCAGGAAATAGCTTCACTATGATGAAAGATAGGGTACAAGAGAGTTACAAATTACTGTACAAAACGTGCATATAACAAGCCAAACAATCCAAGCTCCAAAGCTCATAAACAAAAATAAAGAAGATGAAAATACCACAAATACAGAGCCTCTGTCCGTGCTAGTTTTCTCTAACCACAGACCTCCAATCAAGATCTCCACTGTCCAGAATGGAAAACAAGATTAGGTGAATTTGTAGTTAAAATTTCACGACGATCCAACGGTGAACGAGTGAGATAGGGGAACTCAAAGTCTGCTGCTCTGCACAAAAACGTGGACAACTTTCTCTCTTCTCTTCATCTCTCAATGTTTGTGTTTGTGTTCAAATGTGATCTATCTTGGCAACCCTAACTCAACCCCAGCAACTTCAACCAGCTCATGGGCCTGGATACTAGCATTTTGGCCTTTCTCCACATAGGAAGGGAGCCAAAAAAACACAACAAATCTCCCCCTCACGATTATGCGGAGGTAACCGCCAATCCGGCGATTAAGCAACAAACTTCAAACTTCCACCTTGGTAATGCCTTCGTCATCATATCAAAACCATTCTCATCAGTGTGAACCTTTTCAAGTTCTAACAACACATCATTCAAAACATCACATATCCAATGATACCTCATATCAATATGTTTGGACCGAGAATGAAAAGTTGAATTTTTACCAAGATGTATAGCACTCTTACTATCACAAAACAACACATACCTCTCTTGATTAAACCCGAGTTCCTTCAAGAATTTCTTCATCCAAAGCATCTCATTGCACGCTTCGGTAATGGCAATGAACTCGGCCTCCGTAGTAGACAAAGCAACACACTTTTGCAATCTAGATTGCCGTGACACTGCTCCACCTGCAAAGTTGATCAAGAAGCCTGAAATGAACCTTCTTGAATCAATATCTATTGCCATGTCTGAGTCAGTGTAATCAATTAGAGTAGGTTTTTCACTTCCAAAACACAACTTCATGCTAGAAGTACCACGAAGATATTTCAAAATCGATTTTACCGCATTCCAATGCTCCCTGCCAGGATTTGAAACAAACCGGCTAACACAACCAACAACATGAGCTATATCCAGTCTTGTGCACACCATAGCATACATTAAACTACCCACGGCTGATGCATATGGAACTTTCTCCATGTCTTTCTTCTCTTTTTCTCTTGATGGACTTTACTTGCAACTCAATTTGAAGTGAGTAGCAAGAGGAGTACTAATGGCCTTTGCCTTCTCCATTTGGAACATGTGCAACATTGTCTCAATGTAATTCTCCTGTGATAGCCAGAGCTTCCTCTCCTTTCTATCACGCTCGATTCTTATACCAAGAATCTCCTTTGTTGGTCCAAGATCTTTCATTGCAACTGACATTACAAGTTGCTTCGTCAACCTATCAATTCTAGAAGCATTCTAACCAACAATAAGCATGTCATCAGCGTATATCAAAAGGATTACAAAATCATCACTAGCAAACTGTCTAACAAAAACACAATGATCGAAAGTAGTCTTCTTGTAGCCTTGTTCTGCTATTACAGACTCAAACTTCTTGTACCATTGTCTCGGAACTTGCTTCAAGCCATACAAGCTCTTTTTCATTTTGCAAACATGATCCTCTTTGCCTTTTACCATGAAACCTTTGGGTTGTTCCATGTAAATTTCATCCTTAAGATCACAATGAAGGAAAGCAGTTTTCACATCCATCTGCTCTATCTCTAGATCAAGACTCGCAGCTAGACTCAAAATAGTCCTGATAGAAGACATTCTCACAACCGGTGAAAAGGTTTCATTGTAATCAACTCCCTTCTTCTGCCTATACCCCTTGACCACCAATCTAGCTTTGTACCTTGGAGACTGAGAACTTTCTTCATGCTTCAACCTGTAAACCCATCTGTTCTGCAAAGCTTTCTTCCCTTTTGGCAACTTCACAAGTTCAAATGTTTGATTGTCATGCAAGGATTGCATTTCATCTTGCATTGCATCAAAACATTGCTTCTTGTCTTCACCTTCCATAGCTTCTTCAAAACACTCAGGTTCTCCCCCGTCAGTCAAGGTAACATAACCATCTGTGAATGTACATACTCACTAGGCGGATACCTTGTTGAAGGTCGTCGCTCTCTAGTGGACCTCCTAGGATGGAAACCTGGTGGATCTTCAGGTAACTCAGGTTGATCATCAACATCATCATCAATCGGAACATCAATTCGATCTCCTGTCTCTTGGTCATCAGGAATCAAATGCTCATTTTGTTGCATATGATCCTGAACTTCATTCTCAGCTATATCTGGTGCCGGAGTTGACAGAACTAGATCTGCATCAGTCAAATCACTATTCTCTTGTGATTGACTATTCTCAGCCTTATCAATATCTTCAATAGTGTGATCTTCAAAAAATTCTACATCACGGCTTCCTACAAGCTTCTTTGCAACTGGATCATAAAGCCTGTAACCAAACTCATCCTGACCATACCCAATAAAAATGCACTGCCTTGTCTTCACATCCAACTTGGCTCTCTCATCCTTGGAAACATGAACAAATACTTTGCATCCAAAGACTCTCAAGTGATCATAAGAGACGTCTTTTCCGAACCAAACATGATCGGGAACATCATTGTCCAAAGCAACTATAGGACTAAGATTAATCACATGAGCCGTTATAAGTAGAGCTTCACCCCAAAAGACTTTGGGTAGCTTAGCTTCAGTAAGCATACACCTAACCCTTTTAATTAGAGTTCTATTCATCCTTTCTGCAAAATCGTTCAACTGGGGTGTCTTAGGAAGTGTCTTTTCATGCCTAATACCTTGCTGCTTGCAATACTCATCAAATGGTCTACAATACTCACCACCATTGTCAGTGCGAATACATTTAAGCTTTTTACCTGTTTGTCTCTCAACCAAAGCTTGAAAATGTTTGAATTTATCCAAAGCTTGGTTCTTTCTTTTCAAAGCATAAGTCCAAAGTTTTCTTGAATGATCATCAATAAAAGTAATAAAGTAAAGAGCACCACTAAAAGACCGTACCTTCAAAGGATCACAAATATTAGAGTGCACCAATTCCAAGAAATCTGATTTTCTTGAAGGTTGATGCTTCTTAAAGGATAAACAATTAAGCCCCTTTTTTCACTGATATGCCCAAGTCTTCTATGCCACAAGCTACAAGCTTCTTTACTTTCAACCGCATTCACACTACCCTTCGTAATCATGGCGTGCATCAGATACAAACTTGAAGTACCTTTCTCTCGAGCCATGGCCATGTTGCCTTTAGTGAGCTTCCATTGTCTCAAACCAAAGTTGTTAACAAAGCCGTCATTATCAAACCTTTTAACCGAGACCAAATTCAAGCGGACATCCGGAGCATGTCTAACATCCTTGAGTAGCAACTTCATACCTATATTAGTCTCAAGACATACATCTCCTTTACCAATCACCTTGGCCAAGCCACCATTACCCATCTTAAGCACTCCAAGATCACCTGGAGTATAAGATTTGAAGAACTCCTTCTTTGGTGTAACATGTATTGAGGCGCCACTATCAATACCCAACTAAACTCATCATCAGAAACAAGAATGACCTTGTACTCATAATCAACAATGAAAAGATCATCTGAAACAGAAGATACACGATCATCACCACCATCCTTCTTCTCTTGCTTACCTTTGTTCTCCTTTTTTCTAGAGAAAGCAATATTTCTTGATGTGACCCTTTTTATGACAATGATGACACTCAACGTTCTTGTATCTTGAATTGGATTTGCTCCTACTTTTACCTCTATCCTTTTGACCTCTATTCTGACTTCTCCTCCTATTTTCAGTGACCAATATCTCAGATTGAGACGAAGAATTCTGAGTCTTCCTTCTCACCTCTTCATTCAAAATGCCACCCTTAACAAGTTGCATTGTCACTTTACCATTCAGAACAGAATTGGTAATAGAGATACGAAATGTCTCCCAAGAATCCGGTAGAGTATTAAGCAACTACAACCCTTGAACCTCATCTTCAAACTTGATTCCCATGCTTGACAACTGATCAAGAACCCATTGAAATTCATTCAAGTGATCCAATAAAAGAGAGACAGGGAAGGTCAGTAGCGCGACAAAGTTTATTATCGCAAGCACGGAGGGCGACGGCGCAGAGGCTCAGTGGAGGGTATGGCGCTGGAGCAAAAGAGACATGGAGTAAGAGAGAGATATAACAAGGAGAAGAAGAAGAAGGGGAAAAGGTGCGGTTCGGCGGTGGTAGCTATTTTCACCGGCACGACAGAGGAAAAGAGAGTAGGGTGGTGGTGAGAGAGAAGAGAAAGAGTTGAGTTAGGGTTGAAAATGGGGAGTGGGAAAGAAGACCGTGATTCCTTTATTATTGAGCGTTACCGGCGGATTTTTCTTCGGATTATAAAATCCGCCAGTATATTTCCCCTGCCACAAATTTTTCCCAGAATCTGCCGATAAATCCGCCCAAAATTCCTCCGGTAGTATCCATCCCCAATTTCGCCGGTAAATCCGCCGGTAACGGACGTGTTTCTTGTAGTGATCAACATATTCAACAAGTACAATTTATTATTGCCAGACTTGGATGCATACAAGGATTCAAGTTGATTCCACAAAACCCTAGCATGAGTCTCATTAGCAATGTGGTTATAAACATTATCATCCACCCATTGCCGAATGAAACCACAAATTTGTTGGTGTTCAAACTCACATTCTTCATCTGTTTTTGCCTCTGGTTTTTGTGTACCAAATACGAGTAAATGCAGATTTTTGACAAACAACAAATCTTTCATCTTCCCCTTCCATAAATGATAATTAGTGCCATTCAAGCTTATCATCATACTAGTATTATTATTTGCCTCCATCATTCAAGCAAGTTACAACCAAATACCCAAAAACTGAGCTCTGATGCCAAATGATAGGAATTAAAGCACATAATTCCCTACTTACAAGAATTAGAGGAGCAATAATACTCACTTATAACAAGTGAAACCAGCAGCATTAATAACCCAATAGCAGCGGAAAAATCAATAATAACCAGAAAATAGAGATAAGTCAACACACCAAGATTTTACTGTGAAAAATCTCCTCAATGTGAGAAGTAAAAACCATGAGTCACCAAGACCAGGAAATAGCTTCACTATGATGAAAAATAGGGTACAAGAGAGTCACAAATTACTACACAAAACATGCATACAACAAGCCAAACAATCCAAGCTCCAAAACTCATAAACAAGAACAAAGAAGATGAAAATACCACAAATACAGAGCCTCTGTCCGTGCTCGTTTTCTCCAACCACAGACTTCTAATCAAGATCTCCATCATTCAGAATGAAGAACAAGATAAGGTGAATGTGTAGTTAAAATTTCACGACGACCAACAGTGAACGAGTGAGATACTGGCACTCAAAGTCTGCTGCTCTGCACAAAAACGTGACAACTTTCTCTCTTCTCTTCCTCCCTCAATGTTTGTGTTTGTGTTCAAATGTGACCTCTATTGGCTCAACCTCGGCAACTTCAACCATCTCATGAGCCTGGATACTAGCATTTTGGCCTTTCTCCACATAGAAAAGTAGCCAAAAACCCAATACATATGTTCAATTTAACTTTAAACTCAACACAATTAATGATAAATAGAGTGAGTTTTTGTTTAGTTTTTAGCGAGTTTATTCTTTTGAGTTTATGAAAAAAAACTCGCTAACACCATAAACTCTCATTTCTTGTCCTCTTTTCCCCGGTCGCCTGGAAGTAATCTTTAGAGTTTGGCAGAATTTGCCAAAGTCTAGTTGAGTTTGCCCATAAACAAATTTTAGGCCGATTTGTTTTTAAAAAATAAAAGCAAAAATCATCAGATTTTGTAGAAAAAATTATTAAGAGAACTAAAATACATGACCAGCATCAAATGAAATTTTAATCATATTGATTCCTAATTCAAAAGAGATAATTTTTCTTTCCACAAATTAAATTTAAAATTTTTGTAATCAATAATACAATCTGATAATCTTAAATTTAAAAGGATATTTCCATTTTTTTAAAATTTGTTAAAATTTTAAAATAAATTTTAATATTTTAGAATTAAACGAAAAAGGATATTTTCATCTTTTCTAAATTAACAAAAAATAATATAGATTTTTATAATAAAATTTAAATTCATACCTTTTTATTACAATTAAACAACCTTAGTTATAAAAGTTAGAGGAATTTAATTTTGATTCACTATATGAATTAAATAACATATTTTATTTTTGGATTGTTTATTGAAGTATTATCCATTTAAAGTTTGATTAAAAAGAGAAAAGGTATATTTTTAGTGTTAATGTTGTCTACAAATTTAGATACATTTAAAATTAGAAATTTCAATTTAATATTTAAAAAGTAAAACATATTGTTTATCATTAAAGTTAAAAAGGCCCGAATGTTCTTGTTTAATGTTGTTTATTGGAAATATAATGTTGAAATTTAAATTTGTATTTAAAAGGTTAAAATACACTCTTAGATGACTTTACATAAAATTAATATGATGAATATAGAAAATAAAAAACGTAGAAAATAGTATATTGAGAGAGAATTAAATATTTGGACTATCAAATTTATTTACAATAACTAGTATTTTTTTTTCCATAATATAGGATTGTAAGTTTTTTTAAATATATGGTATTTTAATATTTAATATTTATTATGACATAAAAAATTTAATAGTATCTAACATTCTTCTAATAATTTCTTTTGGTTTACTCATTCTTCAAATAAATTTTACATTAAGCATGATGTGTGTTATTATTATTTTTTTTTTTAAAAAAAAAGGTGTCTAGAGACCACCTTAATATGGACCAATGTAGTACTCTTGGGTTTTTTTTCCAAAAAACTTTTCACCTTGGATTCTTCTCTTCATTAATGGAACCAGCCTTATTTTCTTGTTCGAATCACATAACCCAAAAATCCATCACATTACACGGTGGCCCAAATCCATTACAATAAGACCCTGTTCGGATTCACCAATTCTTCTTATGGCATATGAGAGCATCTCCATACTTTTTTTGAATTACCAATTTATCTTAAAAATACAAATGAATTGAATTGATATTTTGTTATGTATTAAAAAAAATATAAAAGTGTTATTGATATCATTGAGTTGATATTATACTATTTATACAACTTATTTAATGTAGGTTATGATTTAAATTAATATTAAACTAAAATTAAATAAAAAATACTATCTTAAATATGATATCAAATAAAATATAATCCCATAAATATTAAAGGTGTCATTATATGAGATTTTAATTGATGTTATGACTTTTTTCTTTTGGACAAATATAGCCACTTAGCTAGCGTGATATTACAACCAGTGGCTAATTTGACCTACACGTATCACCAGTGGGTGCTTCTATCAATTATATTTCTCTCTATATATTTAATTGTTTGATTGATAATTTAATGCGATAAGACTTTTTTCCTTTTTTGTGACCCCTAGAAGATTATTATCATCGCTAAGGATTTGGTAACCTCTTTAATGCTTTGTTTGTTTGGAATGAAATTGAATAAAAGTAAAAAGAAGGGAGAGAAATTGAAGGAAAATAAATAAAGTAGTGTTGTTTGGTTGTTAAAGAAATGAAAGAGAAATAACATGATATTAATAAAATAGTGGTGCTTCACATAAATTTTTTTGGAGAGAAGTTGAAAGAAAGTGAAGGAACTCTTGTGAGTTTTTAAATTTTACTAAAATACTCTTCAAATAAATAAAATAATCATAACTTAACAAAATTAATTTTACCTTTTTTTCTACCTTTCTCTTCCATATATTAATATATGTTAATGATATTTTCATATTATATTTCAATAATTCTAATTATACATAATTTATTTTTTGTACTTTTATAAGTATAAATTAATTTTACTATTAAACGATAAATTTATGGAATTGATTATAAATACATTATTTTTTCAAAAGGTAAAAATGATATTTGATAGAATGATTATTTCTCTTCTTCTATATTTCTTTTCCAACAAACAAAAGATATGAAATTAATTCCATTTATTTCCTTTCTAATTTTATTTCTACCAAACATTACATAAGAGAGAGGCAGTAGTAACCTCCTCAAAATAATCATAAAATTTATCTCTTTTTTTTATTTTTAAGAATTACAATTTATTCCTTTTAGATTTGTTATATAATTTCAAACCTATTTCAAATTAATTCTGTTTTTGTTCAAAAAAACAAAATAAAAATCACTCTTCCTATTCCTTCTCTCATCCACCATAACATTCCTCTTTCTTAAACCTTAAACAAGAAGGCACCAAAAAAAGAAACCCTTAAACAAATACTCTTTTATCGTAGTCACAGATCTTCGACATTTTAAAAAGCGAGTTAAATAAGAATTACATTATTCATTTGAAAGTTGTGAAATTTAGAGTGCCAATCACATAAACTTTGATATTTTTAAAATATTTACATCGAAAGCATCAATTTTTATTTGAATTTGAGTTTACAAACACAACCAAAAAGAAATCACTTATGAGATGAACATTTAACAATTTAAACTAAATGAGAGAGATGTTGATGACGACCATCTTGGAGAGTAGGGTTAATCAAAACCCGGATCGGCCCGCAACCCGACCCGGGTTTTGATCAACCCTACTCTCCAAGATCGGGCTCGGGTCTTACTTTGGATCACCCGACCTGGTTTCGAAACCATTTTTTTTATTAAAATATATTTTAATGTAAAATTAGTTATAAAATGTTACACTTTTATACTTCTATTAATATTTTGTATATCATGTAATATTGTTTTTGTTTTAAAATAATTTATTTTGATATAAACATAATATAATATTTGTGAAAAATAATATTTAAAAATAAAAATTTATTACTTTATTATATAAAATTTATAAAATTGTATATATTGATTTATATCGAGTCTATTAAAGTTGGATCCGAATCTCATCAAATACAGTTTGGTATATTTAAATTAAAAGATTAGATCCGTATATTATTAGGGTCGGGTCTAGGTCTGGGTCTTGCCAAATTCGGTCCGGCCCGGCCCATGTGGATCCTATTGGAGGGTATAATAAGATATTGAAAATAAAATGATGAAAGATTAGGTTAGGTGGTAAAAGAGGAAAGAGGAAGTTAAAAAACAAAAAAGTCTGGAAAAAAAAAAAAGAAGGGACGAAGTAGACGAAGAAGGGGAAGTGTGGGTATGATTTTGGCTTTTGAGTTTCAAGAGGAAGGAATGTAAATATTATTTCAGAAGTGGTAGAATTCGAAAATTTTAAAAAGAAAAACATGGTAAGTTTTGTAATTATTTAGGCATGGGCACCGGGGAAGGCACCAAATCCTTTGCCTATTATCATATTCTCCTGCTAAAAACATAAATAATATAGGAAAGTTATTCGGTATACCGGTATTTTAATATTTTTAATCGTTGATCTTGATTAATTTTAGGTATAAAATTAATATATGATTAAGATTAACGGCTAAAAACACTAGAATACTGGTATTTCCGGTATACCAAATAATCTTCCAATAATATATATTGCCAATTGAATTGATTTACTTAACAAAAATTCTATTTATATACTAAAATCAATCATTATATATAATATATATTGATATATAAAATAAATATCTAGTTTAAATTACTTTTAGTGTGTATTTCATATTTTAATATGTATTATACATCGATAACTAATTTTAATATAAACCTAATATAATCCTTTAATTGATTGTTTGTGTAAGTAATATAGTTTAGTTAAATGAATTGAAAATAAAATAGGTAAATCAAAACAACAATATCTTAAAACACAAAAGAAAAAAACAATATCTTTAAAAAAAAAAAAGGGAAACATACTCTAAAGGGAAAAATATAAGAAATATCTATCATTTTCTATCAGTAATTGCTAATAATGTGACATAACGGCATTTATTATAACCCCTTATTTATCATGAAAAGACCGAATTTATTGTCATCAAAATTAAAATACTATATTAGGTTTAATTCACTTCTTAAGGAGCCTATAAATAAATGAATAATAGCGATGATTATTCATATTCTTGAAAGGAAGAAAAAAATAAAAGTTTAATTTTAATGCACTGACGGTGTAAAGAGTTTTACACAGTCATCTAATTAGATTCATATATTTATATGACTTTAGAAATAGTGAATTTGAAAATTAATTACTTTTGATGATGTGGTAACACCTAATTGGATGCATGTGTAAAACTCTTTTATACTGACGGTGCATGAAAATTAAATTCAAAAAACAAACACAAAGTAATTTCGATAAAGTGGCTGCTCATGCTGCTTCAAAATTATTTTTTTGCATTCTTCTCGTGTTGCTTTCCACATCTGGTAATTTATTTTCGTAGTGCTTAATTATTAGATTGTTTTCCTTTTTTAAACTTATAGCAATTTTCTCTGTATTTTGATTTCGATCGAGCTATATGTATACCAAAAATTAATCACTAAAAGTTATTCACATAAACTACTAGATATTAAAATACAAAATATAAATCAAAATAAATTAAATAATATATATATTTATACACCAATATACGCATTGGCTAATTTACTTTTGTTCTGACTTTTGTGCATAAATTTGAATTAACAAAAATTGCTTCCCAACATCATTATTACTCTTTTTTTTGGCTTGTATTACTCTTCTTTCTAAATTTCTCTTTTCACATATAAAAGTACTCTTGTAATATGATGATGTATATATAGTATAATCAATATACATTTATTAAGTTACGATCTAATTATTGAACCGGTAATTGTTACCGATAATTTATTGAATTCTTGGGCATTCATGTACTATATTATCATCTAAATAATGCCGCTTTTGTTTCAAATATCATTTTATAATGAAAAACGAGTGTGCTTGTTTCAAATTTTTTTTCCAAAGAGAAAGGATCAATTGTAATTTAATAACTTCAAAAGAAAACTAATAGAATTATAAAAACATTTAAAATAACTATTTCAAACCATTTTAAAATCACTTAAAAAAACAACCAAGTTTCAACCTTTTTTAATTACATAAAATAAAAATTAAGTTGTAAAATTTTCTTTAATTTTTTTTTAAAAAAATACATCCTATAATGAGAGAATATTTTTAATTATTTTTTAAAAAGATTCGTACAAATATACCATCGTGTTCATCATATATTTCACATCCATATACACATTTGAACAATCAAAGTCTTCATTCTAATGGTGTTATTGTATGTTTGTTTATGCAGATGCAAGAAGTGGAATAGTAATGGATAAGCCAAATGATGCAACAATTAATGCAGTAATGTTTTGTGATGTAAATCTACCATGTATTCCTATCCGTTGCAACAACTACTGTCGAGATCATAAGTCATTCGATTATGGTGTTTGTACGGTTCCAAGAGGTTGTTGTTGCCATTAAATAGAAAATTAGAGATAAAATAATATATTTCTGCTAATAAGTGGTCACATGAGAAAATAATTAATATGTTAAGTGTTTTTCTCGCTGTGCACATCTTTCCGCAGTCCATCAAATAAATGGAAGAAAAATTTTATTGAAGTTTTGCATTAATATGATTTATTGATCGATGAATACGATTTAGTCCGCGTAAGTATATATGTAATAGGTATAACTAGGTATATAAATTTAAATTAATCGAATGATTAACTTTTTTTCGTTCGCTTAAATAAGTGTTAGAAAAATGATAGACTTATTCTTGACTTACCGAGTTAGAGAAAGAAAGTGAGTTAATTCATAATTTAGTTGCCGAAATTACCTGCGCAAATCAAAAGAGTCATTTACTTTTCAAAATGACAAAAAAGTATATTTTGGAATCCTTAGCTGCTGTTCCTATTTCAATCTATTAAAATATAATAAATATAAGGGTGTTAGCCATTACTCGCCATTTGGAGTTTAGTGGAGCAGATTCATTGCTCGCTATGTGGAGGTCCTCACATATCGACCAAATGTATTTCTGAAGTTGTTACAAGTGGCCTCTTAAGATTGGAAATCATATGCTGTTATTATTTGCAAAACTCATTAATAGGTCCTATTAATAGAAATTCATAAACAGAAATTCAAAATTGAAAATTAAATTTAACTCAGGGAATCAAATATCCGAAAGACCAACAAATCAATCATAATTCTGTATGATTTTAGGTTTCACAATTCAAAGTTGAAAATCAAACAGAATTGTGATGGTTTTTAAGCACAATCCTGCTGATGCATGGGCATCATCTATAGTTTCTCTTACTAATTCATGTACAATACATTAAACAATTAGCAATATATTCATAGTAATTAGTAGAAAATCATATCAATTAGATACTTTGAGTATTTTGTTAATGTTTGATAGGAAAAAGAGCAAAAGGAAGCTTGGAAAGCAAGAAAAGAGGAAAATAGAGCTACAAGGCAAAAATAGAGCTACAGTGACAAATACAGAGTGCTCACGCCTAGGCGCCACTACCCACGCCTAGGTGTGGCTGAGCCACAAGTACTATTTAGCCTCATCCATCACCCAACGCCTAGGCGTGGACGAAGCAGCAAGGAAGATGACCTTGCACCAAGGCCTCAACGCCTAGGCGTGGACCCAAAACGCCTAGGCGTGACAATGTCAAGCTCGAGTCCAACAAAGCACTTCAGCACCCACGCCTAAGCGCCCAGTGCAACGCCTAGGCGTGATCAAGCAACAAACCAGAGGAGCAGCATCATGACGAGCCACACCTAGGCGCCAGCACCAACGCCTAGGCGTGAGTGGACCAAACCTAGGAACTTAGGCAGAAACGCCTAGGCGTGGGCTTTCACCACTCACCACGA
>JASCZI010211681.1:38368-68841 GCA_036250425.1 Stylosanthes scabra | reverse complement strand
CGTTCACGACGCGGGAACCCTTGCTCATTTAACACTACACCCGGGCACCGATGCAGCGGCCCTTGCTCATTTGACACGGTACTCGAGCCATACCGCGCGTTGCTTCTGGGCAACGACCTAGCTTTAGCGCAATAACGTTTTTGATCCATGTCATGAAGATTCGACTAAGTTTTTACGTTGGTTGTCGAAGGCCTAACACAACCCTCCTCCTTTATCCGGGCTTGGGACCGGCTATGTACCGCAGTAACATAGGCGGAGTTATGCATTAGTTTTTATGATAAGAGAATTGCGGGGCAATTATTGCCAGTTAAATTTCTACCAAACTGAGAGTTTTGTGTGTTTTCTGTGAATATAATATGTTTATCAGTTAAAGTCCTTCTTAATTCTTTTACACGAACCCAAGTATTGAACTCAAGTTTTGGTGCAATATAATATGGAAGGGAGTAAATGGTGACTGAAAAATATGGAATGGCTGTTGTCACCCTCGTACTTTTACACATGTTCAAGAAATAAAGTTAAACTCAATCACCAAACTAATTAAGCTATTTCCATTAGCATGATAATAAAACTGCATAAAAAATCATATAGTCAAAACATATATTGGATAGTTAGTTAGTTTGTTGAATAGTTAGGTTTATTAGTTTTGATAGTAAGTTAATGTCACAGGTTGGTACTGTAATGAGAAGTCAGTTAGATTATTGGTATAGCTTGTATTCTGTTATGAGTAGTCTTGGTAGCATGTATATAAGGTAGTTAACAGTGTATAGTTAAAACAGATTCATCATTTCAGAAAATGAGTAATAAAGCATGTATTTCATTTCTCTCAAACTTTCTCTTCGTTCATAGCTTCTTTACTCTCATTCTGCTCCAGACCATGAGTTTTCACATGGTGCGGTGAGCGTGGAGGAGCCGAGAATTTTCTGCTTCTCTTCACATCGCAGATCATGAAATTGATGAATCGGAACACATCTGCATGAAATTCTCCTTTCTTTCTACTTTCCTTCTTCCGAATCAATTCTCTCCAATTTTCCTTCCCTAATTCTTCAACTTCGCACTCGAACTCACACAACAGAGTTGATGAGAGTTGCTCTATTTCCTATCAATTTCACAGATTAGAGAAGTGGAGGCTCCGATCACGAGATTGAGTGTGAAAGGTCCTGAATCCTCCGTTAATTTCTTCGATTCAGTTGATTCTTCTTTGATTTGGTACAAATCATGGATGATGTCGTAAGCAATGCGTCCTCTGGTGAAGGTCAAGGTTTTTCTGCGGTGGATTTGTAGAATTTAGCCAAGTTGATGAATCAATTGGCAATTGTTCAACAACAAGTGAACAAAACCGGAAGACCGAGCATCAATCTATTGCAAGATCCCTCGAGTCCGTTCTACTTACATCATGGAGAGAATCCTGGTAACTCACTCACAACTACTCCTCTTACAATTTTGAACTATCATTCTTGGTCTCGTTCTGTAAGGATATCTCTTAGGTCCAAGAACAAACTACATTTTATTGATGGAACACTGCCTAAGCCTGATAAAAGTGACAGTTCCTTTGAAGCATGGGAACGATGTAATAATATGGTATTAGCTTGGTTACATGCCTCAATCAGCAAGGAGATACTCCACAGTGTGTTATGATGTGATATAGCATCTGAACTATGGGAAGATTTAAAGCACAGGTTCTACCACGGCGATCTTTTTCGAATTGCAGAATTGGAAGAAGAGGCATTTCTCTCCAGACAAGGAGACTCCACAATTACAACCTATTTTACTAAATTGAAGGGATTATGGGAAGAATTAGATGAATTCCAACCACTTCCAGGCTGTGATTGTATAGGCTTATGTTCTTGTGTTGTCAGTGTTGTTCGCAAATACAGGGATCAGTCTCATGTGGTTAGACTATTGCGAGGATTAAGTGATGATTTTGCAACTGTTAGGTCACAAATAATGCTTATGAAACCACTTCCTAATGTAAATGCAGTATTTTCTCTACTGTTGCAACAAGAGAGACAGTTATCTGCTACTCGAGATACCTCTAGGAATTTGATTAATGCTATTCAATACTATGAGTTCAGCTCTGATGGAAAGTTTTTTGACTCTAGAGGACGAGGGAAAGGCAGAGGGACTCGAGGAAGAGGGGGAAATTCGGGGTGCAAATGGGCCGGGCCGGGCCGGGTTTGACAAGATCCGAACCCGGCCCTAATAACATGCGGGTCTAATATTTTTACATAAATATAACACCGGGTTGGGTTTGATAAGACCCAGACCCGACCCTAATAGACCCGATATAAAGTAATATATGTAATTTTATAAATTTTATATAAAAAAGTAATAAATTTTTATTTTTAAACATTAAATTTAACAAATGTTATATTATGTTTTTACCAAAATTAATTATTTTAAAGTAAAAATGATATTATATAATATACAAAATATTAATAGAAGTATAAAAATGTAATATTTGATCACTAATCTCAATTTAAAATGTACTTTTAATTTAAAACAAGTGGCTTCGGGGCCGGGTCGGGTGACCCGAAACAAGACCCGAACCCGGCCCGAAAATCACACCGGGTCACAAATAATGAACCCAACCCGGTATAATTTACACCGGGCCCGGGCTGGGTTGCAGGCTGGTCCGAGTCTTGTGCACCCCTAGGGGAAATAATAGGCAACAATTAAGAAAGTGCTCTCATTGTGGCAGAACAGGGCATCTAGTGGATACCTGCTACCATAAGTACGGATTCCCCCCTCACTACAAGTGAAATGACACAAGAAGTGTTAATAGTATTCACATTGATGGGAATTTGCAGAATGTCAGTGATACCAAATTGGAAAGTAGTAATAGCTCGGGATTGTTGTTTTCACAGGAACAGCAAGCAACATTGCTTGATCTGCTACAGCTTCATAGTGGCAAGTCTCCTCAAAGCATCAATATGGAATCTGAAGTGCAAGCCCCCTCTGCAGGTATACATCACATCTTATCCATATCCAAACACTAGCTACATAGTTCTGATTGGATTCTGGATTCGGGAGCCACTGCACATGTTGCATGCTCTTTGCAATTTTTCAAAACTTTTAGAAAAGTGAATCCAATCACTCTTCAGCTGCCAGATGGCTCAAGAATTGTTACTACCATCTGTGGTACAATTCAATTTTCAAAAATGTTTTACATCACTGATGTTCTCTTTGTACCTAGTTTTAATTTTAACTTGATTTCGGTTTCAAAAGCAACACACACATTGCCATATAATTTCTTGTTTGATGATATTAAATGTGAAATTCATGATCGACTGACTTCGAAGATGATTGGCACTGCTGAACAGGGCTATATGTTTTCAAAAATTCATGCATACATTCCACTCACACACGCCTAAGACAGCTACACCTCACCAAGGCTCAAGCCGCAATTCATGCACTCATCAATACTCCTGATTTGGCAACATTATGGCATAGTAGACTAGGACATATTTCAACTCGTAGGATTGAAAATTTACAAAAATAGTATAACTTTCTGCACTTTGATGTAAAGCATATTCCTTGTGAACCATGTCATTTGGCAAAGCAAAAACGTCTACCTTTTCCTCACAGCACCACTATTTCAGATAACTGCCTTGATATGGTTCACCTGGATATTTGGGGACCATTAGCTATTGCTTCTGTTGATGGATATAGATATTTTTTGTTCATTATAGATGATAAAAGCAGATTTAGTTGGATATACTTTATGAAAACTAAATTTAAAGTAGCTTCTTTAGTTCCAAAATTTGTACAACTTGTTGAAACTCAATTCAATAATAAACTTAAGTGCACTCGCACTGATAATGGTAAAGAATTCTGTTTACAAACCTTTTTTGATTCTAAGGGTATTATTCATCAATCAAGCTGTGTGAAAACCCCACGACAGAATGGAGTGGTAGAGAGGAAGCATCAAGATATGCTTAACATGGCTAGAGCTTTTATTTTTCAAAGTAACTTACCAAAGCAGTTTTGGACATATGCTTTAGCCCATGCTATTCACATCATGAACAGAGTACCTAGCAGTACCACAAATGCTAAAAGCACTTATCATATCTTGTATGATAAGCTGCCGATTATATCTCATTTTAAAGTTTTTGGTTGTTTAGCATTTGCTTCTTCTCTGGCAAACCATCGAACTAAGTTGGAACCAAGAACTCGAAAGTGTGTTTTTCTCGGTTTTAAAAGTACAACTAAAGGATTCATCCTCTTGGATATCAACACTTCTCAAATTTTTTTTATCCAGGGATGTTATTTTCTATGAACATGTCTTTCCTTTTTTACATGTTCTAGAATCAAACTCATCACAATTAACAAATACTGATGCTTTTCCCAAATATTTTGCTCCCTCATGCATTGATTTTGATTTGTCTCCTAACTCTGATTTTGCTACTCCTGTCATGCCATCTATGTTGCATCCTACACCACACAGTCATGCATCATCTTCTTCATTAGGTAATGCATCATCTTCCTCATTAGGTAATGCATCATCTCAACCAATTTCATCATCATTCCCTGCACTTAGACGATCTACTAGAGTTAGAAAGCCACCATCTAAGTTAGCAGATTTTCATTGCATGCCCATTATCTGTAATTCTATTTGTTCATCAGATTTCAATCCATCTTCAAAATATTCCATGTCACATTTCATATCATTTGATAAGTTCTCCCATACCCACAAAGCCTTCTCTCTTGCACTTGACTCCACTACTGAGCCCAAGACATTTGAGAAGGCAATCCAATATGATTGCTGGAAACAGGCAATCAATGCTAAACTACTCGCCCTTGAAAGCAACAAGACATGGTCTATTACTCCTCTTCCAAAAGGTAAACGGGCTGTAGGTTGCAAATGGGTCTTTAAGACCAAGTTGAAACCTGATGGCACGGTGAAGAGACATAAGGCTCGACTAGTGGCAAATGGCTACACTCAAATGGCAGGTTTTGATTACTTCGATACTTTTAGCCCTGTTGTCAAGATGTCAACATTTCGAGTCCTATTGGCTTTGACTGCTCAACGAGGCTGGTTTCTACATCAGTTGGATGTAAATACCGCGTTCCTTCATGGTGATTTACCTGAGACAGTCTTTATGAAGCCCCCTCCCGGTTTGCTAGTCCCTCCAGGATAGGTTTGTAAGCTTGAGAGATCACTCTATGGTCTTAAACAGGCAAGTCGGCAGTGGAACCATAAACTCTACTCTGTTCTTCGAGCCTCTGGTTACACTCAGTCTAAGGCTGATTATTCTCTCTTCACCAAAGGTAATGCAACTGCCTTCACTGCTATCTTAGTATATGTAGACGATCTTGTACTTGCTGGAAATGACATGAGTGAAATTAATCATGTTAAATCACTGTTGGATGACAAATTCAAGATTAAGGATATCGGCCCCTTAAAATACTTCCTTGGTTTTGAGATTGCTCGAAGCAAAACAGGGATTCTCCTTTATCAGAGAAAATATGCCACAGATCTTCTTCATGAATTTGGTCTCATTAATGCTAAGCTTGCTTCCACACTTATGTGCTACAGCTCTGTTTTGTCTAAGTCCTCTGGTTCTATTTTGGATGATTTGACCCCTTATCGCAGGCTTATAGAGAGGCTATTGTACCTCACTAACACTAGGCCTGATATTAGTTATGCAGTGAACAAGTTAAGTCAGTATTTGGACTATGCCACTGATGATCATTTCAAGGCAGGTTTACATATTCTAAGATGTGTGAAGCAGGCACCTGCTCGTGGAATTCTCTTCTCCACAGATTGTGATCTCACCTTGACTGGTTATTCAGATTCAGACTGGGGAACTTGTCCAGATACTAGAAGGTCAGTTTCAGGTTTTTGTTTCTTCCTTGGTTCCTTCATAGTTTCTTGGAAGAGTAGAAAGCAACACACTGTTGCTAGATCATCGGCAGAGGCAGAGTATAGGGAATTGGCTCTAGCCACTTGCGAAGGACGTTGGTTGAGCTATATCTTGAAGGATCTACAAGTTACAATGCCAAAGCCTATAACCTTGTTTTGTGATAATCAATCTGCCATTCATATAGCTTCTAATCCGGTCTTCCATGAACGGACAAAGCACATAGAAATAGACTGCCATACAATTAGAGATTCTGTCCAGAATGGGTTCTTGAAGTTGCTGCCAGTTTCTTCACTTGAACAGGTGGCTGATATTCTAACTAAGAGCTTGGCACCTGGACCTTTCTCTAGGAATCAAGGCAAACTTGGCATGTATGATGCACACATTCCAAGTTTGAGGGAGGCTATTGGATAGTTAGTTAGTTTGTTGAATAGTTAGGTTCATTAGTTTTGATAGTAAGTTAATGTGACAGGTTGGCACTGTAATGAGAAGTCAGTTAGATTATTGGTATAGCTTGTATTCTGTTATGAATAGTCTTGGTAGTATGTATATAAGGTAGTTAACAGTGTATAGTTAAAACAGGTTCATCATTTCAGAAAATGAGTAATAAAGCATGTGCTTCATTTTTCTCAAACTCTCTTCGTTCATAGCTTCTTTACTCTCATTCTGCTCCAGACCATGAGTTTTTACAACATAAAAATATCATGAAAATAAATATTTTAATAGATTAGATAATCAGTTATTCTAGTATATATATTATTCACGTTTGGAAATATGTTTTTTCTTGGGTAAGAATATGAAGTTAAAATGTGATTTAGGGTTAAAGAGTATGTAGCATATATGTAGGGTTAATAAATGGCTAATAAAGGAAAAAAATGGCGTCAGATTAATTAATAGAATTGCTACAGTAGTTAACAACAACAAAGTAATAGCTTTGAATGCTCTATGTGTATATATCGCTATCCTCTAATATACAAACAAGAGCTTTAATTTTGACAGCGAAATGAAAGGAACGCTGATTATCCTTGAAATTAAAAAAAATTTTGATAGTTAATATTAAGAAAATAATAGGAAGTTAATATTATTTATTTTTTATTTTTTATTTTATTAACTACTATTTCTCTAATTACACTCATTGGCTCCTTATTCCTTATTGATCCTTTAACGTTGATTTGGTAACATTATTCTTCAAATTAATATGGATTTATAAACATGTCTTTAATTTGTGTCAAAATAATAATACACCATATATAAATGATTATTAAATTTTGAATTGTTGGCCACACCAGTTTAATCATGGCAAAAAAGTAATTTTATAACTAAATATATTTCTCGTAGGCGTAAGGTGCTCTTTGAATTAACGATAGAATGGTTTCATAAGATATGGCGTTACTTAATTACTTATATGAAAAACGCGTGGTGGAAAGAAAGGAAGTGCAATGCGAATTGAAGCAAATGCTGTATCGTTTTCCTCGAATCTTCCACGCACATATAATCTTCTCACATTATTCCCTTATAAATATAACTAAAAGCACTTGTATCAACTTGCTTGCATAGTTTGATGCATTTGGTATCCTTCTTGATTGCTAAGTGATAGAAAGAGTTCGTTGATCTTAGTAAGTAGTGATCTAATAGCTCTGCAAAGATCAAGTTAAACTAAAGGGTAGTAGTGGTGGTGTTAGTTGTTGAATTTGAATAATATTGATTATTGTGTTTCCAAAATGAACACAGTAAGCCAAGGTGGAGACTCAAAGCGGAGACGTGATGAGGAGGGAGGTATCTGGTATGTATCAATAAATAAACTTTAATGTGGTTTTACTCTGGTAATATATGTTTAATTAAGTTGTGTTGTGGTGTCTTTCTCTGTGTTAATTAATTAGTATGTACGGAAATCATGTGAAGCTGAACTTGGAAACGGACATCGTGCCGGCGCTCACAAAAACGATTCGGAAAGTGGTAAAAAAATATTTAACACTATTTATTTTCTTTGTAAAATTATATTAAAGAAGCAAGCTACTGCTACTTACTAATACTTATGCTCTTTTTAATTATTTAGTTAGCTGAGAAGTTGGAGCACACATTTTCTGAGGTACCCGCTGGCGTCCTCTTGGAACTCAGACAATCACTACCTTCAGGGTTAGTTTCTTTTAATTTATTCCTCTTAAATAATTTAATTCTCTAATAATATATATGTGTTTGCAGCGCAACTGCAGGGACTTCATCTAGGGCGTGGAAACCCTATAAGTTGGTTTTCAAGGATGATTTGGCTGATACAATTTATAGAGACTCCAAGATCAAAGCGAGAGAAGAAGAAGATGTTGAGATTGCTCTATATGATACTATTACTAATTCAATAGTAACAGATGGCTTACTGTCTTCCATTAAGGTCAGGATTTGTGCCCTCAAAGGCGAGTTCAATAATGGCAGCAGCTGGAGCACAACCGAATTCAAGAACAACATCTTTCACCAAAGAGAAGATAAAGCGGCGTTACTAAAAGGAGAAACGATTATTACCTTAAAGAAAGGAGTTGGTCGCATCAGCAACATCTCCTTCACCGATAATTCAAAGCGTACAAGAAGCGGACGCTACAGATTAGGAGCCATTGTTCACTCTCCTGCTTTCTATCAAGAGCACGTCACAGAAGCTGTGACCAATCCTTTTATGGTCAAAGAAAGCAGAGGTCACCACTCAACTTCTAATTATCTTTTAGATCTGGAACAAACAATAATTAATTAATTAATAACGATGAACCATGATGTATGTATTAGGGAACAAGAAGCATTACCCTCCATCGCCTAAGGACGACATATGGCGATTGGTAAACATATCAAAAGATGGAAACATCCATAAGCGCCTCTCCCAGGACCTTCAAATCAAAACTGTTGAGGATCTCTTGCGCTTTGACAACCAGGCCCATCTAACTTTGTTGCAAAAGGTATATTTACTCCTCTGATCTTTTATGTCAGATTTGATAAAATATATACATATATATTAGAATAATGTTAGATGTACATTAAAATCAGCCATCAAATTAATTTATATAATACATATTGAAATATTAAATACACATTAAAAATAAATTAAACTACATATATTTTATATTTTAATGTATATTATACACTGATAATTAATTTTAGCGTGCAAATAAAATTTTTGAATATGTTTCTACCTGAATCTTGTGGTTTTGGGCATAGGCATTTGGCCAGAGTTCAAGAAAGCTACGTGAAACAATTAAGCATGCTAGGAGTTGTTATCTTCCGACGGCAGTTACATGTCAAGGACAAAATTGTCATTCACACAATATTCTCAACTCCTATCATCATGATGATAAGGTACACCTAGCTGACTAGCTCCATGACATTTTCTATTAATTAGTGATTGATGTCAAATGAAGTAAATAAAACAAAATTAATGATCAGCTTTATTTTTTGTTTGATTTTTTAATATCATAAGACCTAACCCTACTGTTATATTTATGGCTGTTAATTATTGTTACAATAGAATATTAATATTTCACTTAATTAAGGAATTACAGGATGGAACTTTATATTTTTAGATATGAGTAATGCTAAGAGCAAATATTAAGAAGCCAATAAAGAATTTATGAGTATAATTAGGAAAATAGTGGATGGTAAAAGAGGAAAGAGAGAAAAAAGAAAATGTCTATTGGTCACCTATTAACAAACTATAGACTTCCTAAACTTTCTCTTTTAGATTAACGTTTAGTTTTAACTTCTTACTGTATTTTTACTTTGATTTAAAAAAAAAAATAAAAACTCCATGAATGTATACGTGCATTATTATTTATCGATGGATGTATTGTACGCTTGGTTACGTTGACAATGATAATCTATCTATATATACAGCAGCATGTTGAGGAGACAGTGACAATGGCTCACACCTTTCCAGGCCCAATGGGAATTCTACAACAGCAAGGTATGCATTATGCATGTATATGTATTAAACGGCTAAATTAATGTTTTAGTATCTAAGAATTTGGATTAAGAAAAACTTTGTTATTAATATTTGAAATGTTTTATTTCTTTCTCAAAAATTTTATTTTATCCTATTTAATTTTATAATTTTGCTAAAATTAAAACTTTCTTTCGAAAATAATATTTAATTTTTTTCTATTGTCATATTTCATAGAGAGGATAACGTAATAATTATGGTAGTCATAGTAATCATAGTTTGTAGTAATTTAATAATAAAAGAAACGACAGAAAAATAAGAGAAATAAAATGTAAAATCGAAGGAAAATAATTTTTATTAAAAATTAAATCAAGATAAAATAACAAATTTAGAGGACAAATAAAGGACATTTCTTTCAAATATTAAAAGAATTTTTGTTGCAGGTTTAAGACATTACATTTTCCAAGACTTCTTGTTCGGAAATAGATCATTAACAATTTCATATAGTTATGCATTAATGATCAAGTAACAATGAATGACAATTAAGAATGATTTAGTGGTCATAGAAATTAAAAGTAATTAAATGAAGGCTCAAATAATAATTAAGAATGTTTCATTGTCCTATGAGATGGTCCCCCCATTTTTAGTACATCCATCTGCTTAACATATCATGCAGATCAACTGGTAATTACAGGGACGGATTTTGTGCAACCTTCTGCCTCAACCCCTCAAGTTGATTCGGCACAAGAACTGTTTGTGTTACCTGAAACAACGCGCATACAAGGGCATAATTATGTAGCTGATGGCAATTGGGATTTTTCTGGGTTCATATGACTTTTTAAATATTTATTATTGTTGGGAGTGAATTAATAATGATGGGGGTGAAGATGTATATAGCACTTATTATTTGGCTTTATCTCTATATATAGCTCTTTGAACTTTGAAGCACAAAAACACACCCGGCAGTGTTTGTTAATGGGTCACTTTATTTAAATTTATATATTAGGTACGAATTTATTTGTATTGTTAATTTTTTAATCAATACATATACAATTCTTAGTTATTATTATATATAATTTTTGTTAACTTGGTTAACAAAAAGACTTATACATAAGTGCAGAAACTATAGTACGGCTTGTAAGCTTATAGGGTGCAAAGGTTGTTATAGATGAGCGCAAGACAACGTTCTAAGATGAAATCTAATTAATTAGAAAGAAAAGTGGCCGGGGGTTTAAAAAAACAAAAAACACAAAATGCTACGACTAATAAAATTATAAGCCAGTCACAGTTAGGAAATGTATGTATGTATTTGTGTGCCTCTAATGCGTGCTTAGAATCATAGATAGATTGTCTTGACTTTAGAACCATGAATTATAAATGTTAAAACCCTACTATTTAATTTCTTTAAAAATAAAAAATTAATAAAATAATAAAAAATAAATCACTTATCATTATTGAAATTCATGAATTATGCTAGGTATACACCAAAATCAGCCACTAAATTAATCATTAGTATTGAAATATTAAATACATATTAAAAATGAATTAAACTACACATATATTTTATATTTTAATATATATTATACACTGATGACTTATTTAATTACTAATTAAAATCCAAATAATATCATTCTTGAATTTATAACTTGTATCATATGAATCTCACTACTTAGTTTAATAATTAAGTTATTAATTTATTTACTCTAGAAAGTCTTGATCTAAACCCTCTAACTATTTCCATCATTAAAACCAGTTTCGTTGCATTATTTATTAACTTGTATGCAGTTGCCTTGCATACACAGTGCATGTGCCTTGTTTGACTGGCTGAAGCAATTTTATGCCGTTTCTGCTTTGTTGTGGGAGGTAGCTATTGACCATTTCACCCTTCTTATAGAGAAATTAATTAAATAAGGGTAGATAAGATAAGAAAATACCATATTAAACTCAAAACATATTAAGATATTAAATTTGTGAGTTATCATATAATCTATTCAGAAACTATTATTTCTCATACTCGTTTCTGAGTCTAAACTAAATCTAAATCAAGAGTAGTATTTAATTAACAACAACAATAATAGTAATAATAGAGTGTCTAATTTTTCGATCGCATATGCTATATGCATGTTATATATATTGTCTCAGGTCTAAAAGTCTAAAACACGGTTATTACTTGTGGAAATTTTTGTTAGTGATGACTCAGATGTCAGATCAGATTTCAGTAGACCCCAACGAACTAAGAATTAAACTCTAAGCAGCAAGGAAAGAATTTAAAATTAAAAAGTAAATTTAAGAACTAAAAGTTTGAAGAAAGAATTGAGTAGAAGTTCCAAGTAACTGAGAAAATATACATATAGTCAATTATATCGACATATACCTCATCATTCACGTCCCAAAAAAAAAAAAAAAAACCCTTATTAATTAGCAGTGACACATGCATTTGAGCAAAAGCAGTATCAGTTGCACAGCGTTTTCCTCGAACCTTCCATTCCCTGTAGTAAATTCCTCGAACCTTCTCTCTTTCTGCTTGCAATAATAATACTATATTAGTGATCGCGAGTTCCAAAAAAGATTAACTTCAATTTTAATTTTAGGGCATTCCTAATTATTAAGTAGTTGCCTCTGCTTTTGATGAAATGGATTCAAAAAGGGAATATGGAAGTGCTGCTGCTCAACATTCCAAACGGAGACATGAAGAAGATTCACAACAGCCAAACAACTGGTGTGTGTATATATATATTTTTCTTTTATTTATAAATTTTTTTCTAATTAATTAATATACGTTTCTTTGTTATAAGATTATTATGATTTTGTTTCACTGTGTGTAGTATCGTTATTGGAAAATATTTGAGGTGCAGATTGGACATAGAGAAAGACGTTGCGCCCCGTGTGGCTGCATTAGTCCAAAAATTGGTAACAATATTTTCTCTCTTTTCATTGTGAAATATTAAGCTAACAAGCTAGATGAGTGATAAAGATATATACCTCATAGCAAGCTACTTAACTGTATTTATATGGCTAATAACTAGGTGCGGGAGGAGTTGGAACGCCAAGTACTTCTTCTAAGGTTAGTTCCCTCTCTAACTATAAAAGTTATTAATTCATTTTCCAATTTATTATTATTAGTATATAATAGTTACTATATTTGTGTAGTGTATATATATATTTTTTTCTAAGGTTAATGTCATTTGAGCTATAATTTATGGGCATTTTTGTGTGTATAGACCAAGTATTAACGAGAGTGGCGCAGCTGGGGTACCGGTCAAAATGTTTGAGCTGGTTTTCAAGAATGATTTTCCTGCCACAGTGTTTACACACTCCCACATCAAAGCTAAAGATGGCAGCCATATTCAGATTGCTTTACGCAATACTAGGTCTCGGCTAACAGTCACTGAAGGTCCACTATCTTCCATTAAGGTCAAGATTTGTGTCCTTAATGGTGAGTTCGGTGGTGATGATAACGAGTACTGTTGGACCACAATGGAATTCAAGGCCAATATCTCCCGAGAAAGAGAGAATAGAAGCAAGTTGCTGAAAGGAGATACGGTTATTACACTGAACAATGGAGTTCGTTACATCGATAAAATCATGTTTACTGACAACTCAAAGTGTACATGGAGTCGCCATTTCAGGCTAGGAGCCATTGTGGTGTCAACTTCCGATGAAGCTAACATCAAAGAAGCCATAAGTAACCCTTTTATAGTCAAGGACACTAGAGGAGATTGTAAGTATACTGAATTTATCATCATAACCGACCTAATAATATAAGCTGGGAAGATTATACCGTGGCATACCAGTATTTTAACCGTTGATTTTAATCATATATAATTTTATAATTAAAATTAATTAAAATCAACTGTTAAAAAACGATGAAATACTGATATATCGCACTACTGTATAATTTTTCTTAGCTAAGACTAATTTAATACTATGGATCAATTTGGTAATTTAATTTCAGCGAATCAGAAACACTACCCTCCAGCACTAAATGATGAAGTATATCGTTTGGAAAATATATCAAAAAATGGGAAAATCCATGAGCGGCTGCGTGAGATTGGAATTAACACGGTTAAGGATCTGTTGCAGCTATACGAAACCAATCCATCTTTATTACGACAGGTATATTTATATTTACTAATTAAGTAGTAATAACAAATTAAATATCAAAATTTTTATGCTTAAGAGTGTAATTTGATATGTGGCAAATTTGGATCATGTAGAAATTTGGTAAAAGTAGTTCAAGAAAGGTAGAAAGAACAATAAAGTATGCTAACACATGTGCTGTGGAAGTGATCACCCAAGGACAAAATGAAATGCCTTGGGAATGCAATGGTGCTCCGTATTTGCAAGTGCTTCATTATTTGCCAACTGCACACCAAGGTACGTCTAAGTTTATTTGTCGTTATTGCTTAACATTTTTGTTTAGATTAGTTTTGGATTTAATTTGAGAACAAATGAACTATGGAAAATTGCAAGTCTCACATCAAATAAAGATATATTTCTAGATTTTATGCTGGTTCTAACTTATAATAAGTACATGCATATCTGATCTCTGAGCTTGTTGTGTGGGTTGTATTCATTTAGCAGAATTAAGCTATGGTGGTGGTCAAGTAGAAGAAAACCAGGAGTTTGGTCAACCGTCAACTTCAACGTCACTCGTTGGTGAAGCAGCTTGCAATAATAACCAACTTGGTTTCCCGGATTTATTGTCTTCCGGAATATGCATAGAAGCCTATCATCATCATCTCTCAATTCTTGGACCCACCCATGGAGAATGATTTTTTCGGAGCTCAAATTTTTAAAAGTTAACAAAAATTACACTTAATTTTATTAAAAAGTTCTTTTAATTATTTAGTAAGTAACAAAAAATATTATAAATCAAATACTTTGATCATATTTTTAAATAATTAAAAATTATTTTTGTTCTTTATTGGCTTTTTTTTTTTTTGACAAATTCTTTATTGGCTTTTAAAAGTAGCTGTATTGAAGATTGCGCTATTTTCTTTTCTCTCATGGGTTCCGAATTATATTGGGCATGGGGCAAGGATGTACACAGAACTTGGGCTCTCTAGTTGCCGAAAAATATATAGACTAGGGTAGTTTTTGTTACTTGATTGATAATGTTTTTAAAATTAAGGACTATCCTTGTCCAAAATTCTAAGGGCTCGTAGTCCAGACCCAAAAATTGTAATTGTAGTGATATACTTTCAGTATGAAAATACCTTTTGTAAGAAAAAAGAAACCTGTATATAGTCCAAAAAAAAGGTATGAAAATATCTTATATTATGGCCATTTAGTTTAGCCCGTTTTAATTATAAAAAAGGTGTTATATTATGGTATTCTTTTTTTATACTGGCCAGAATGAATGTTAAGATTATCAGTGGTTGAAATAATTAGTTTTATTTCAATTTATATTTTATCATTATTAATGTGAAGAATATTTTAAATTAATGTTTAATTACATATTATTATATTATATTAATAAATATAAAATATCTATTACTTAATTATTTAGGTAAGTTAATTTTCTATTAGAAAAAATGGTTTAAAAATTTTTACACTATTGATATATTAAGGTAAATTAAATTTTTTTAAAACTTCAATCACTGGAAATCAACTTAGAAGAACATCAAAGAGTATTTGCATTTTGAAAAATCTTTTAAAAAATACAAAATAAAATAGTGAAATGATTAAATTCAATTTTTTAAACTTGTATTACATTTTAAAAATTAGTGAGCATATATGGGGCATCTCAGAAACTAAATTATTAGTCACAATAGAAAATAAAATTGAATAATGATATTTATAAACGGAGCTTATAAGTTAGGTTTACTCGTATAAATGTATCAAATTAAGTTTAAAAAAAATTAATCCGTATATCGCCGCCGCATTCATATTGATATACGTCTGGCGTTGTGGGTGCATAATGCCATAATTTCCGTTGGTAAAGGAGGTAGTTCCGGTGAATGCTGACGTGGAAGACATGAAATTACGAAATACACCGTGCGAGTGGCACAGCGGTGTAGTTTTAGCAAATTCCAGTGTCAATTCTGTTAGGGAGAGGCCAAAATATCTAAGCTTTCAAAATGTCTCGAAGTTTCTTTCGATGTATCATAATTCATAGATATCTACCATCTCCCAAGAACCAGAAAAACCAAATCCAGTTACCCCAAGACAAGATATTTTCTCTCCCTCCCTCTCCATGATCCTTTTCTCTCCTCCACCACCCAAATTTACGGTTTTCTCCTCTCCCGTTCATTTATATCTTCGATTCACCCTCTCTTCTCTTTGATTCCCTTATTATGGCCAAACTCTCTTCGCTTTAGCTCCTACTCTTCCGATTCCGAATTCTTATCTCGCCGTTTGATTTGAGGTGTTATTTGAAGCGGTTTGATGAATCGAGAAGGAGGATCCAACGGCGGATCTTGCTATTACGCCGTGCTGGGGATTCGCAGGGATGCCTCCTTCTCTGATATTCGCACTGCCTACCGCAAGCTTGCTATGGTAAAGTAGAAACCATTAACCATACGCTGCTCTTTTATCCCATTCTTCCTTCAATTCAAACATTCTTTTATGATAATATTTTGCTTTTGCTTGGTTGCTTGGGCTGAGAAGAAGTGGCACCCGGATAAATGGGCCCGGGACCCTTCCACGGCTGGAGAAGCCAAGCGCCGCTTTCAGCAAATCCAGGAAGCTTACTCAGGTCGCACCTCGCATAATTAATTATAATTAATTACTAATTCCGATTCGGGATTGCTTAATTGATGTGGTTTTTTTATGTGACAGTTCTTTCCGATCAGTCCAAGAGGTCAATGTACGATGCTGGTCTCTATGATCCATTGGAGGAAGAAGATCAAGTCCGTATTGCTTCCTTTCCTTTCATTCTTCTATTTTATTTTTTTTCACACCTTGGAGTTTCTTGTTAGGCAACTCTACCTTAAGAAAAATCTGTCCTTTAGGTTTCGAAAATGATGATACTTTTATTATTATTTTTTATTTTATTTGTTTCCCCATCATACTGTTTGCTTTTCTCTTTTTCTAGCCGTCGTTTTCAAAAGTAAAATTACAGTTCTAGGCATGTTGCTTTAAGTTTACCTTTTCCCTGTGTGCATTATTTTGATTGGACTCTTTTAATTCCCTTTTTTTAATGGGTGAAAACTGGACTCTCTTAATTCTAATTTTTGGGCACGAAACTTGTCTATTATTAAGCAGGAGTTCTGTGATTTCATGCAAGAGATGATCTCAATGATGAACAATGTGAAGGATGAGGTACTGCTTTTGTTTTCACTTTTATAATAAATGAATAAAATTAAGTGATATATCAAATCATTTAAATGTTTTTTAACAAGTAATTTCAATTATTTAACTTTTTTAACAAGTAACTTCAAATAAAGTTACTGCATCTAAGTATTCCAGATGTTGGGTTATTCAGGTTATTAATTTGTTGGGGGAAAATGTGTGTATCAGGGGGACAGTTTGGAGGACCTACAAAGGATGTTCGTGGAGATGGTGGGTGGAGATGGCGCGAGCTTTGACTCCAATCAAGATCAGACGGCTGGGAAGCGTGGACGCGGCAGTGGATCAAGGGGCACCCCTGCCAAGCGCACCAACTCCCGATGCTAGGGGGCTCTGCTGGATCAATGTTGTAACATTTTTATTTTTATTTTATTGTTTTATTTTGTTTCCCCTCACATCACATTGGATGATTGAAACGTGAAACAACTTATAAAACAGATCAGCTAGTTAGGAAGGTTAATGGAATCAGTTCCTTTAGATTTTATATTTTTAGTCAATTCATCTGGTTCAATGCACCCATATCTCAAATATGCCCAACGTGTTCCACTTGGTAACACTGCAATTTTTTAGTTCATTTTTATGCTTCTTTTCCCTGCCTATGAAGAAAGCCGTTGATAGAACATAGAAGTGAAGTACGAAAAAATTGAAGTCCCTGTTGGGGGAATTCAAGCAAGGCCCATCTGACACGTGTGTGTCATGCAAAACTGTCTAATTCTTGTTTTTGCTTATGTGAGGATGGAAAATAAACAAGGAAACACCATGAATCATCATCAGATGACGAAGGATTTTGAGTTATGGCTGTTAATTTGTTTTTCCTGCTAATTTCTACTATGGTGGGGGTGGATCAACAGTTAGTGGGTCCAGCTATATAAATATTCCCAATTAGGGTTTGGTGGCACACCGACGCAAGTACGATTTAAGTCTTGAATTGCACATATAAGAATGCCGGTGGGGCTTGTCTATTTGAGATCGGTAGTTTATGATAAAATAATGCATGATTTTTAAAATGCATATAATAGTTTCCTAAAATAGAAAAATGTGTCACATTGGTCCTTATCAAGACCTACGGTATAACTGGTGCGTGGGAACTATTTTAATTTTAATATACCTGCTAGGATGGAAATGGGATTTAACTTCTTTGAGTCTTTGAGATATGTTGTTGGTTTATTAAATTAAAAATAAGTTCATGCGTTTGGGGGAAGATGTTTCTAGTTTCTCGCTTATGTTAGATATTTTGGATTTTTTATTCGTCTCTTTTTTATTTTATCCGAACTTTTTCGATATTTGTATATGCCACTAGTCATGGTATGGGGATAATTACGTAACTAAAATATTACAATTATACCCGTGATCCAACTTTATCCATGGTAGTTGCCTCAATGTGCTGGATTGGAGTATGGACTGCAAATTCCGAATACACTCGAATGTCATTCCAATCAAGTTGAATAAAGGGGGAAAAGACAAAATAAGAGAGTTTGACCAAACAAGAAACAGAGGAACACTAGGTCATTTTTTTCCTTTTCACTAAACTGGATCATGTATTATAAGAAACAAAAATGATATATTCACGTCGGTAAAAGTATTTCAAATATTTCTTGAGAGTAAATATTAAGGAGATAATAGATAGTCAATATTATTATTTTTTTTTTTTTTCCTTTTATCATCCACTATTTTCGCATTACTCTTATTACTATTATTACGTTATCGGTCGGGACAAAAGCTCAGCAAAATAAATAAACAAAATTAAATAATAACTTTTTTTTAAAAAAAAGAAAGAGTTGTTTTTTTTGAAAGTTTAGAGAGCCCATAATTTGTTAGCCAATAAGTGGTCAATAGGCTTTTTCCTTTTTTTTCTCTCTCTTTTTTACCATCTATTATTTCTCTAATTACACTCATTGGCTCCCTATTATTCCTTTAATATTGGTTAGTAACATTACTTTTTTTTTTTTTTCCCTCAGAAGAAAGAGTTGGTTGAGCGTTGATTGGTCTGGCTTTGGGTCCGAAGCTTGATCTTTTTTTTTGGATCTGCCGAAGCATATTTGGTCTTTTAGAAAAGTAAAGAGTTTAGGGCCCATAAAGTTTCCGCCCAATAATCTCCCCAAAAATATGATTGAATTTGGGTTTTGGTTAAGGTAGAGGGTCTGTCGTCCCAAAAGGAAAGAGTGAAACAAAACACAGCAACAGGGACCACTAGCCGCCACACCCGCCATGTCTGGTATAAACTCAGCTGCTGCCAGAGGAGGAACCGTATGCCACTATCTCAAATCATCACACCAAATTGCCCCTCAATATCACCTTTAGCAACCCTTTCCGTAACCGCAATAACTTAAGAAGTTAAAGATGATTTTCCTGGTTTCTGTTCATTGGAATTGCATGAGTTTATTGTAGGTTGTCACATTTGTACAATTATTTTATTAAAATATAAAGTTTAAATATGGTGCACTAACGTTTACTCAAGCGGTTTTCTTTAGCTAAGGTTTGGGAATTCTATTACTACCAAGCTATAACGTGTGTTTTCTCGGATGAAATGTGTTATTACTTGAATTTGCTCACATTACCCAAAAAAGTAGGTTGGGCGTGTCGGTGAAGCGCACCGATTGATAGGAATAAAAACACCAAAAAGAGCGTTGCACGATTGTGATTTTTTAACTCTGCTAAGAGAAAACTGAGCAATAGGATCATGGCCATTCCTTATTGCTACTATGTTAAATGTTATCAGTTTGTGCGAGCACTATATCCGATGTTTGGATTAGAATATGCAACTCACGAAGCTAAGCTATTAAGGTTATGCAGCTGACAGCAGTGCTACCATACCTCACCAGTCACCACACCAGTGGTTAATATTTTTCGCGTGAGCTTTTTAATTGTTTCTGAAAGCCGAATGGGACACACAGAGATATGGATAATGAATGCCACCAAGTGAAGCTAAAGAGTATTGAGGTCTTAAATCCCCAATCTGAAAGATTAATTAAAGCAAATCCCTCATCTATAAGATGTGGTTATTGTTACTTAATAGCCCTAATTGGCTGCTGACTGATATGAGATAATGATATATCTATCCAATTCCTATTGCACTTTTGTAAAATAATAAGAACGGTCTTGAAATTTCCACGGTTGTGTGTGGGGGTGAGATTGTGTGGATAGGAGAAGCAGACACGTCATAAGGGCACGTGGCTGCTTCAAAACGTGGAACTCTGAGGGCATTTCGGTCATTGTAATGGGGAGCCCTAGGGTTTTAGGGGTATGTTCACAAATCACAGAGTCGGTTGTTGTTCTGTTTCTATCCTATTCTATTTTCATTACCACTCTCTGCTCAGAGCTTAGTAGGAGTGAGTACTAACTAGTACGGTGCTACTTGCATTTTCTTTTTCGGTTTGGATGATTGATCAAAGTGGGTGGATGGTAATGATGGATCTCAACAAGGTTTGAGTAGTGATTTTGAAGTAGCTGATTAAGTGATTATTCCACTAGTACTATTAATTATATGCTAATTACGATGTTGATGATAACATACAGGAATGGTCATGTGAGGAATTGAGTGAGAGCAAGAAGTGTTGCAGTGATTGCAAGACCACCAAGACTCCACTCTGGAGAGGAGGACCTGCTGGTCCTAAGGTCATACTACATACCCTTCTTTTGCTCCTTCTATTGGAGCTGTCATGCACAATTCTTAATTGTTTCTTGTCTGTGTTTGCTCCTGATCAGACTCTATGCAACGCTTGCGGAATAAGGTACCGGAAGAGAAGGGCTTCCACGGTGGCAGTGAGCAAAGGACAAGAGAGGAAGAGAGAGAGATCACAAAATGGCGGTGGCAGCAGCAGCAGCTCCTCATCTGATGTTGATGATTTGAAGGAGTCGTTGAAAGTGAATTTGATGGCGTTGGGTGAGGAGTTTTGGTTGCAGCGCTCAGCAGCGACGTCGGTTCTGAAGAAGAAACAGAGGAGTATGTGTTTGTTGGGGGAAGAGGAACAAGCCGCTGTATGTTTAATGGCACTCTCTTCTGGTTATGTTTTTGCTTAATTAAGGACACTATAACCCCAGCTGCAATTAGTTATCAACTCTTTCTTTTATTTATTTTTTTTTCTGTTTTCTTAAAGTTTTGGGGGCATTCTAATTTGTAGAGTCACATACCCTGTGTTTATGGAAAGAAGGGTATATCGCAATGTTAGTCGTTCATTTTGTTATGGTAATATGCTCAGTTAGTTATTGATGTAAATGTTAGTGGAAAATGGAAATATACGCTACTTATATCATGCTTTATGCTATTTTTCTCAGTTTCTATTCTCTCTTGTCTCCTTATCTTTTATGCATTCAGAGTTCCCATCTTTTAACCAATTATATGATCAACAGTCAAACACTTATAATAGCCAATCCTAACACTAATGACAGTAGTCACTGAGAATATCAACTGGTGGGCAGAATGGAAAGAAAGATATTTTTTATTTTATTTTATCTGTTATCATGTTATAGAGAAGATGTTGTTGGTTTAACAGTTTTACCATAATTAAGGTTAGAGGAATTATAAGGTGAATTTACGAGTAATTTTTTTTTTTATCAAAGAATTTACGAGTAATTTAAAACGGCTTTTAGTTTTTTTTTTTTTTTTGACATAAAACGGCTTTTAGTTTACCTTCTTCTTTTTTTCCTTTTTTTTTTTGGATCCTGGGCTTTTAGTTTATCAAAGCATGCTGTAAATCTTACAGTCGGTCTGAACTGCGAGGCTTGTTCCTTTTGTCTAACTCTGGGCCTGAAGCTACTTTAAGTTTATGATCTGGGCCTACAAGGATTTGGGTCACTACTAAAGGTATATACTATTTGGGCCTAATTTTTCGACTGAGCAAGTGAGCATGACAGATATTGGTATCAATGAACAACAAGACAACCACAAAATATACAAGCCCAAGACTGGCATGGGATCTATTCTCTATCACAGAAGAATCAGAGAACTTCTTGGCAGGAATTGGCACGTTAATATATCTCACGTTTATAGGGAAGCCAACGGATGTGCTGATTGGTTAGCCAGCCATAGCCTCAATCATGATGAACACATACAGATTTGGAACTCTCCTCCTTCTGGGATCGGTGATGTGGAGGGAGTTACGTTCCCTCGTAGAATTCTGTTAGCTTAGTTCCTTTGTTTTGGGCCTTTGGCCCCTATGTAAACCAAAAAAAAGAAAAGAAAAATATGTTCATAAAAAAATAAAAAAACTTGTACAAGCATCTCAAGAAAGGTATAGTTGCACATGATGGTTTTCCCCTTATATCTTACTTGACCAAATAATCACTAAAGTATACGCAACATTTATCCTAAAATAATGCGCAAACCGCAGCACATGACACTCTCATGATATTTTCTACTTAATATGTGACTTCTTCCAGAAAATGTCTTCATTCTTCAATGTAAAAATCTGGATTCGTCACTATATGATCACACGGTTAAAATAATGATAGTAAATAATCTTAAAATTAGGCATGGATAAAAAATAAAATGAAATTATGGGGAATTGCATCGAAAACACTATGGCATGAGATGTATCACGTGATGAGATCAATGGAATAATAATAATAGGTTAATAGTGGGCATAAGAAAAGATTTGAGAGAGATAGAGTTTGAGAGTTTTTAGGGAGAAAGAGAAGGAGGAAAATGGAAATTGTTTGAGTGAAGTGAAAGACAAAACCGGAACGATCCGCAACTTACGTTCTCCTTATAATTAAACATCACACGATGTCCCCAACTTCTCTCTCTCTCTCTCTCTCTCACACACACACACTATAACTTCCTATTTCCTGTAAATGCTTTTTCCTTCACACTTCCAATCACCCCTTCTCTTCTCTTCAGGTAATTCGTCTTCTTTAACTACCTTCCCTTCACTGTTGAAGGACTCAATGGTAGCATAGCATTATCTTACTCTCCCACCATCTTTTTCCCTTTTAATCCCCTTTTCTTCATGCTGCATATAAGGTGTTTGATTAATGTTCTCACATATCTCGACGGAAACAAGTAACCGTTTTTATTGAATACTTCGCATCTTATGTATTCCTCTTCAATCTTCTGTCCTCCAATTGTTTCAGATAATTAATTAACTGTGCCACATGTCTCCTCCTTTTTTATTGTTTCATGGGTACATTATGGGATTTTGCCCCAACAAGAAAAGAAGCAATGTTTGTTTGAATGTTGCGTGCAAATTCGTGATTGTAGGAAGCCTGTAGGATGTCATAAACTTCTATTGCTATGATTATTGAAATGGTGTTGGTTTTAATTGATCATTAGCCATATGTGGTAACAAAAGACTTCGATGGAAGTACTGTTTGAATGAAGTAACCACATGAAAATTTCCCTACATATCATTGTGATGATATTGATAAACCTGCTGAAATTCTCTCTATGAAACCACCACCGCTGTTTTTGAGGTTACTTACTTTGGTCTCAACAAGAATGATCTTGTCTCTATCATTAGGTTGGATTTTATTGCTGTCCCTGTTTGGCTAAAGCCATATAATGTAGCAATTAAGCATTTTGTTCATAAAAGGTTGTTTAGACAGTTGATTTTCTGCATATATATTTGTGATTTCCTGTTATGCTGGATGTAGCGTTCAATAGAGGATCAGTCCTATATGATAATTTCAAACATTAAAGTCTCTTAAAATTATATTTGTACTGTTTTGTCACACTTTCAGGTTTTAGCTGCAGGCTGAAGAATTCCAGATCTAGCAGTTTCCTCTGTTGTCATTATTTGAAGTCAGATGAGGACAGGATCCATGATTTTTTCATTATTGCAAGTACCTAGGTGTAGGATACATGGCTTAGCTAATTATTGGGGTGAAACCTTTCATAGTTTGGGTAAGGCTGGTGGAAACAATTCTAGTGTTAGGCTGCTTAGTTCTAGAATTTATGGGCTTCAGGAAGGGCAGAAAAAAAAGTGGACTCGAAGACCTATAACCACAAATACAAAAGGCACTGGGAGAACCAAATCAAGAAGTACAAATCATGAAATTTTAAGTGAAGCTATTTTAACAAGTCCTGCAGTAAATGTAAATAAAGAACAGCCACTTCAACTCAACAATGTTCAATACTGTAACTTACAAGAAGAAATTGCCAAGGATAAAGACGTATATAAAAAGGTCACAGTTATGGTTTTTGATATCGAAACCACTGGACTTAGCAGAGAGAATGATCGGATTATTGAGATTGCATGTCGAGACCTTAGTGGCGGTGAGAACAGCACATTCCAAACTCTTGTAAATCCTCAACGCTATATTCCTAATTCACACATCCATCACATTTATAATAAGATGGTGAACAGACCTGAGGTTCCCAGGTAACTTAAATGTCTATATCTCTTGCAACAACAAAATTTTTCAGTGTCTCTATAACAGTGTTGTGGAATTTATTTGATTGTATGAATGATTAATTCTGAGCTAGTTTGTTCATCGAGAAGGTGATTGAGTTAACTGAAACTATTACTAAATTTTTCAAGGGAAATCACTGAGTGTTTTTCCTGTGGCCTTCTGAATTTTCTGTAGGATGGATGAACTTATTCCCATCTTATTGCATTTTATCCGAAGCCGCCAGAAACCAGGGGGATATGTGTTATTTGTTGCTCATAATGCTCGCATTTTCGATGTTCCTTTCATCAGGAGCGAGTTCCACCGTCATTCTACGGAGATTCCTCCCAATTGGCTGTTTGTAGACACCCTTCCTTTAGCAAAAGAACTCTTTAAGGCCAGAGGTCCCTTTCTCTCTATTTGCTTGAACAAATACACATGATTATATATATATTGTTTATGTATGAAAGCCTTAACAATAGTGTTAACAGGAACAAAATCTGCTTCAGCAACGCTTAGTGCATTGAGTGAGCACTACGGAATCAAAGTGGATGGTCCAGATCATAGGGCTATGGTAGATGTTGACACATTGTCTCAGATACTGCATAGGTTAACCTATGATCTGAAGTTGGAACTCCCTGACCTTGTCAAAAAATCATTTACAGAATCCGAAATTCACGACTCCAAGAAGAAAAAGAATTCAGATTAGTTACACAGTATTTTGCAGTTGTTGTAACCCAAAAAATTATTTCTACCCAAAAATGGGACTGGAATTCGTATTTTAAGGTGAAAAGAAACATTATAATTGTTAACTTATTATCTTCAATATAGTATTTGATCGTTATATACCATAAGTTTGAATTTTTTTTCCTTTATTGGATAAATATTGATTCCGTTAAAAAAAATAGGTAGTGTGTTTGGATGGGAAGGAAAATAGAGGAGGGAACTAGGGAAGTTTGATAGTTCCTATAAAACAGTAGAGCCGTTTCCAAATGCCACGAACTACATATGAAATGATGTGTGCCTACTGAAATAGTGATATTTTTTTTTTAAAAAAATGATAATTCAGAACCAAGAAAATGATAATTCAATCTCACGTTTATGTTTGGTCCTAAAAGAATCAAACAGCGATGCCATTATAGGCAGAAGTTAGAACTCATTGTCTACATTAAATCAAAGAATAAATTGTCATGGTGGTTGTTGTTTGTATAAAAAAACTTTGAAATTTGTATAATCAACATTGTTCTTTGATAATGTAAGTAACCAAAAAGGATATGAAGTTATGAACAATTTATCTGAAAACATAGCTCAAGAAGCCTTTAGTGGAAGGAAGACTATCTTTCTTTCGTGTAAAATTGCCTCAGGAGTCAGGAATGCCACAAAATGGAGTTCACATACGGCATGCAAGAAGGAAATATCTAATGAGCAATGGCATTTTATATGTGAACATCAAAAAAACGAATTGCTCTCGTTGAGAGTCGAACTCAAGACCTCCCGCTTACTAAACGGGTGCTCTAACCAACTGAGCTACGAGAGCAACTGTTAACAGCATTGACATAGAATTATACTCCTCTGATCGTATTGGGCATTGGCTACATGTAAATCAGTGACAAAAGTACCAATTAATGACCATACATTACTTCAGAGTTCAGTCCAGACAATTATCAATCAAAACCACTGGATCCAATTAAAAAGAAAAAGGAAAATAAGAGTGATTGCATTATATTGGTTGAAGTGTTTGGTACAAGGTACACACTACAAACACAAAACCCCTACCCACTTTAACTACCAGGACAGGATGTCCACGGAACACTAAAACATCAACAGATACAATACTGTTCAATCAAGATAATTAATCATTCAACTGCTCTAATGAGCTTTCTGGCTTTATGCAACGTACGTAAGCTTTCCAGTTTAATAATTTCCACCTGCACCATACAAACATCTAAGGCAACAACCCTACTCGATCTCCCCACTAGAAAAGAAAAATAATTAAAAATTAAAGTTAAAACAATGAATTCCTAAGCTAGGTGTTTAGTTAAGGTCTTCCTCTCTTTAATTGTGTGGTTGCTTTTGCCATATTTAAGTGAATTTTTATGAATAATTAATATATAGTTCCTATATATATCCACTTCAATTTTATGTGTGTGTGTTTTTTTTTTTTTACGGAATAACATAATTTCATTTATAATAGGCCAAACGACACTTACACATAACATAGGAACTAACAGTTTTACATTAAGAAAAAAAAAATATCCTATAGATTAAACTAAAATCTGAGAGGAGGCGCAACCTTCGACTACCGAGAGTTTTAAATGATAAAAATAAGAATACATCTGAGTCACTTTTATTTTTTGATGAACACATATTTACTACAACACACTAGAATATATCCTCTTCAATTTTATGTGTGGTTGCTTGGTCATGATGAGTCATATCCTTATTTCATCAACAGCGAGCTTTCTACACGGGAGTCTTTGCATTTTTTTTCAAAAAAAAGTGTGAAATAATAAAATAAATAGGATGGCTGGTTAGCCAAGCCTAGTTGAAGTTATATTCAGTAAACTTATAAGGATATTTGAACTTTGAACAACATTGTTGAGACATGGAATAGGAGAATATATATATATATAGAGAGAGAGAGAGAGAGAGAGAGAGAATTAGGTTGTTTGTAGTTTACTCGTCACTAAAAACCGTATTTAAATTTTAAAAGCAGCATGATGAATGTTCTTATAATGTTGACTCGCAATCATATTTAATACTATAATAATATATTTGCTTTTGGCATGCATGACTTTGATTTGTTTAACTTAATCTTGTGGTTGCTATTATTCCTTTACATCAGTTCATAAATAAACTTTTTAAGGATTAGCTAGGTAGTATCATTTTGGTTCTGTTTTGCAAAGTGAATGATTAACTTCAACGTCTACTTGCATTGTATGATAAACGAGTGGAAGAAATGTGCCTACTAATTAAATTAAACTAAATATATTTGGATGGTCTAGTTAGATTTTACGTCAAGAAATCAAAAGAATAAGTGATCCACGTGCTTCCGGGTTTGGCTTAATTTTTTATAAATTCTAAGTGGTTTGCTTGATTACAAATAAAAAAAAGAATAATGCTGCACAATCAAAGGATCAATAAAAAGATAATAAATATAATTAGAAAAATTATAGATAATAAAAAAAAATAATATTAACTTCTTAGTATGTCCATAATATTGGGAATAAAATTTTTTTCATAAAAAAAACTGTAATATTACTGTATATACACTTATACATTTATGTTAACAAAAATAACTTTTATTTTATTTGTTGTAACTCAAATTTTTTATATTAAATTTTATTATTTCTAAATTTAAATTTTTGTATTAGATTTTATTTTTTTTACTTAATATATATATGTATATTAAGTATGAAAATACATAAATGAATATATAAATAATAGAAGTATGATCACCTAAATTTATTTAAAAGAATTATGGAAAGGACACAAAAATAAAAAAAAGAGAGGATAACCATGCTCACACCAAAACCCTAAACATATTAAAGTGAGAAAATTGATACATCTAAAATTATGTTTGAATAATTGATTTTTTTTATATATAAAAAATTATGTTTGATTTTTTAATCATTTACCACCACCCTAGCTATCCCTATACGATAAACATAATATATTTATTTATTATAGAAATATAGATATTTATTTGATTTGAATAATTTAATATAATGTGAAATGATATATATGGTAGTGATGTCCTCTCAGTGTGTTTTCCTCTGGTCTCTGCAACCTTGAAGCTTCAATCTTCAATCTTCAACCTCCAACCCTCATCTTCCCCAATCTCTGTGGACGTGATCTCTCCGATTCCACACACTTAACAGCTATGGACGCAGAATCTTCATGGACCGCACGTCTCTCCTCTGCCTCAAAGCGCTATCACGCCGCTCTTCATTCCCGATCAGGTTCCTTTCTCTCTCCTAAAAAATACCCCCAAATTAATTAATTAATCTGTTGCCACAAAGATCCTAGCTTTATAGCTTTCGCATCGTTGCCAACATCCGGTGTTCCTTTTATGTGTTCCTTTTTCTAATTAAGTACACACATCATAAGAACATACATAGAAATCGTTTTTAAATTGAATATTAGTGTTATGCTAGAAAGTTGTTTCTGTTGTAGCTGCTGCTGCTACCACTGAATTGGGCATAAGAACCATGATTTTATCTAATTCTACTGTCCTATTACTTGAAATGATGATAAGCCAAACTTGCTGTTTGGTGTACCATTTTCCATGTAAGATAGAACAAAGTACAATTACAATGGTAAATGGTAAATGGGATTGCTGATCTCAAAATATCTCTGTCAGCTGGACCAGTGATAGAAAAGTTAGACAGTGAAGAATTTAAAAATCCCATGGCATGACTATACTCGAACATATTATAGTTGTTATTAATTATTATGATTGTTATCTTTGGCGAATCATAACTCATAAGATTCTCTACAAACCCATCCACCGGAAGGCGCACCCTCTTTCAACTTTAGCCTTCTCTTTTTTGTTCGGTTGTTTGCTCTTTTATGCACTGATTTATGTGAGATTGTGCAAATGTAGATATGTTCTTGGGTTTTGATGAGAATGACGTGGACGATGATATAAGGGAGGAGTTTCTATGCCCATTCTGTTCTGAGTATTTTGATATTGTTGGATTATGCTGCCACATTGATGAAGAGCATCCAGTAGAAACCAAAAATGGGGTATGACTACTTTCATTTGCCATTCAAAAAAGTTTCTAGTATGTGTGATCTACTTGTTGCTCAATTGGGGATTGGCCTTAAAAAGGTGCTGGTTATCTTTGTAGTTTGTTTGTTGTAAATATACTAGGAGGGTTTTTAGATCTGCTAGATTAGTAACATTGAAAATATTTTCCCTTCCTTCCCCTCTTTTTACTTCAATAGGATGGGGTTAGTTTATTTTTTATTTTTATTTTTATTTTTTTGGGTTGGGAGGGGGGATTTAATCTCAGGAAAATCCAATTGTGAATTTGTGATTCAATTTTTGCCTTCTCTTATGCAGGTTTGTCCAGTTTGCACATTGAGGGTGGGGGTGGACATGGTTGCACACATAACCCTACAGCATGGAAGCATACTTAAAATATCCTTTTCACTCGTGATTAATATTTATTTGTCCCTTTTTTTCAAATAATATTTGTATTAAACATCCACTTAATGCAGGTTCCACTTTTCAGGTTTCTGTTAGTCAACTTTCATTACATTATGAGAGATTTAGCATTAAGTGAATTCTCTTTAAATGACTGCATCTCTGTTATGCCTTCGTTTTTGTTTTTGTTTATTTTTCCTAGCTGTCTCAAAAATTTAGTTGGTAGCAAAGTACACAAGTTTCTAAACGGCTTCTGATTCAACATTTCTGCTTAACACATTTACAATCTACTAATGTGTGAATGCTTAGTTAGTAATCTTAATTATGAGTACATTCATGTACCCTCTACTGAGCATTTGTGCTAGATGCATTCTTTAAACAAGGTCTGTTTTTTTTTTCCAGTTTAATTACACATTCTCATGCAGTCATGCTATTGCATTATGGCATTGTCCCTGTACTATTAGAAGGATGGTATTTTGTATATAATTTGTTGATTCCTTAGTCAGTAAATACATGCAGCGCAAGAGGAAATCACGCAAAGGTGGATCCTATTCTACACTATCTTTATTGAGGAAGGAGCTACGAGAAGGAAATTTACAATCCCTTTTTGGTGGGTCCTCATGTATAGTTTCCTCATCCAATGCCGCACCAGATCCATTGTTGTCATCATTTATATTGCCCGTAGCCGAAGACTATTCCAGTTCACAGCCTCACTTATCTACCGACACAAGGCCATCCAAGAAAACTTCAGATGACGAAAAACAGTAAGTCTTTTCAGTCAACCTCTCTTCAGCAAAATCCAGTTGTTCTAGTTTGCTTCTAGGCAATTAGGTTCCTATTTGTACGGTTTTTTTTTACTAAGGGCATATCTTCTAACAGCAATACTACAATTCGTTCAAGTTCAACAAGTTTTCTGGTATCGGCTAGT
>JASCZI010211681.1:8772-19263 GCA_036250425.1 Stylosanthes scabra | reverse complement strand
AAAGAAATCTGAGAATTCTACAAACAAATCTACTAATAAGCTTTCTGCCGTTGGTGTTGTGGAGGAATTATTTGAAGAGGGCTCTGCAATGCTTGCCGAAAGGTAAATTTTGCTAGTCTATCAGACTTTAACTGATAAGGGTTATATTTGCTGGCTGTGTCTAGATGTGTAATAGCTTCTTATAATTCCTTTTTGGGGTGTTATGTTTGGGTGGAGCACATGCACGTGCAAGTTTTGAAGTATTATGTTTTGTTGAAATGCAGGCTGGGTAAGGATTTCCCATTGAATAAGAACTCTGGGATTTTTCGGTGTGCTGTTTGCCAGGTGGACCAAACACCTGGGGACAGCTTATCAGTAAACTCGGGCCCTTTTTTCTCTCCATCATCTAAACCATGGGAAGGTCCATTCCTGTGCACAAATTGTAGGAAGAAGAAAGATGCCATGGAAGGAAAAAGACCCGCAGTGACAGCATAATAATTATCTATGTAGTATTCTAGTAACATAGTAAATATTAGTATAATTTTTCCCTGGCAGTGTGAGCATGGTTGATTTTACGCTTTCGTTTCGGTGGATTGTGATTGATGTGTAAGAAATGAGGTTGAGATAGGTTTAGGTGTTTGGAGGTTGTTGTAAGTTTGTGTATTGCTTTTGCTCAGCTGTTGGAATGACTGACGCAACAAACATATGTCTGATAGGTAAGTTCTAATACTATGTGCTAACAGCTTGTATCTGTAAGTAAACTGAAGCTCTCGTTGCTCTCTGGCTTCCATATTATACCCTGGCCACTTGCATCTCTTTGTTTCCAAGCTCCTGTACACTAAGGATGAATACCATTTGCATACTCTTTTGGCCAATGCCTATTTAATTTTATTTGTAATGTTTGTGTTTAAATCTAAACAACTATTCTTTAGTTTTTAATATTTTAAGGTCTTAATTTTTTTCATTTTATTTTGTAAGTAAAGTGAAGATTTTATATAAAAAATTATAAAGATGTTTGTGATGTATTTATTTTTTTGGGGACAAAAGTGAAATGTGATTCGGGGTTTCACCAAATTGGTGAAATAAGTCCCAAGGACCACCGACTTATTTGCCGTGATGTATTAGTTATATATTTATAGTTTATTTTTTGACAAAACTATATCTTAGTATTTTTTGGACTCTGGAAGGGCTGGGTAACCCAGCCAAAAGTTATATCTTAGTCAAATCACTAAAAAAAAAAGCAATTTCGTGCCCCCTTTTTTTAAGTATTGATTTCGTGGCCCTTATGTTATTAGAGAACGAAAGTACAAAGATTTTTGTCCTTAGAACTGATGGATGGTTTTTTCCCCTTACCTGATGGGTCTGGCCATGTTTTGTGCAGTGAATTCCCGAGGAAATTACTTACATAAAACAAAAAGGAACGTCCACACCAAGACAAAATCCAAAAAAATGTTTTTTTTAATAATATTTTAATATTTTATTTATATTAAAATTAAAATTAATATTTTTAATGTATTTTTTAATTATATAAATTATTTAAAATAACTTTAGTTTTAAGAAATATTAACCTATACTATTTTTAAATTTAATTTAAGGATATAAGTTAAGAATAAAGTTAGATGCGAACACATAATAATATTTTGGAGTATCAGGCGTGTTTCAAGAAGTATTTTTTGTTTTTTAAGGATATGGATGAACACGGCAGACACGCACGTCGGACGATTGTCGAAAAGTGTCGCATTCAAAAATGTGTCCGACACATAAGTACGTCAATTTAACAATATGTCTGTCCTCATAAGATAAGGTATATGTTGCATTTTGCTGAAGAGGGATGAAAATTCTTATAATAGATAACTAGATGGTTTCTTAAAAAATATATAGTTTTCTATTAATCTACGTAAATCTTATAACACATAAAAAAAATCTGCATAAACCATTGCATATTTCAATACGCACTATTTTTAATATAAAAAATAAAATAAAATGGTGTGTTAAAAATTGATGTGTATAGAGATATATATAATGATAGTATCATTATGGTTTTTTAATTGTTATATTAACAATAAATGCGAAGATCTTAATTAAATCTGCCACTGTGATACTGAAATATTTAACTAATTAAGACTTAATTACTTTACTTGGAATTGAGTTTCACATACAGATAAGCATGTAATGAAAGTATCTAATAGTTGTTGCACAATTTGACAAATGAATATTTTTTCTATGGTGTGCTACAAAAGGGATGCTCTTTAATGTTTCAGCTATGGATCGGATATCAGGTCACATACATTCTTGCTCACTTTTTTAGAAATAAATTAAAATGGCAAGTTGGTAAATCATTGGGTATATTATTATGAATCTATCTAGTAGTGCGTAAACCAGAACGTGATTCAGGTCCCAAAAAAAAAAAATCCAGAAGGTGATATCACCTGTTTATTTATTCATCTGCATTTTCCTGAGTGTTCAGATTATTATTATTAATTAGAGCAAATTATTATAGCTTGTGGAAAAACAAGAAACATGATCTAAAGAACAGTTATTGATACTATATATATATCCTTAATTATTCAAACCAGAAATATGGAACGAAGCAAAACAAACAATAACATACAATTTGGCTTGTTATTATCCTAAGCCGAAATTAAAGCCAACACTAGAAAGCAACAGCAGCATAATAACATCACAGGCTTGAAAAATATTTAAAGCTATTACTATATTTGCACCTTGATATCAATATCATCATCATCAAAAAGCAAACATATAGAAATAAATTCTCCACACAAGAAAAACAAACAAACAAAAAGAAAGAAAGAAAAAGGGTTTTGCAGAGAAAACATGCATGCTTGCATGGATCCAATAGGAATTCATCAAACTTCAATAAGGAGGCAACCATTGAAGCTCAATCCCATAATTCCAAGATTCAAGAGGTGAATCAGCCTTCCAATCAACCAAGGAGGTGTAAGCTGTGCACCCTCCAACCCTCACTCTTATCTTATGAGAATTCATCGCTGAATCTTTCAAGTAATGGCAGCAAAGTTTACCAAAACACCCTTTCCCCTCTTCAACCTGCTCCTCAAACACCCTACATATGCTGTTTGAGGAACAGTTCAGAGGGGAAAGAAGGATACTCTCTGAGCAATTCAACAACATAACAGTGTTGTGTGTAGAAATATTGAAGGGCAAATCTTCTTGCAACACAAGCCCTCCATCAACAACATCAGAAGAATAACAAGTTTGTTTGAGTATAAGGGGTGGTTGAAGAACAAGCTTGTTATTACAAGGGTCAACTTTAAGGATCTTATAGTAATTTCCTGTGGCTGACATGAACTCTAAGCTGCCATTGTTGCAGTAAACTTTGTACCTGGAGTTACCGCAGTTATCGTTGGTGCTGAGTGGATATGGAACTGCGAAGTCACCGCAATTTGGACATATTATTGGAGGATTCATTAATGGCCGTGCTTTGATCATAATAACTGGACAAAAAGCAATTAGTAGAAACAACACAAAGGTTAACATGTTGTTATCTTTATGGAATGTAATTAGCTATAATAAGATAATAATTATTAATTAAGGGAGATTAATAATGTGTTAGGACTAGCTACACATACATACACGTTTGTTGTCTATTTATAACACTGGATCGTCACTTCACATATCTATCAGATGGTGTAAGCAAGTTGCATTTTCAATTCAAAGAAAAAATAATAATTCAGATTGAACACATTACTTGATGATACTTTACAAGATTTAATTTCTTTAAGTTTACGCTACTTTTACTATTGTTATAGATAAGGAAAAGATTTAAAATCTTAATTTATAAGTATAATTATTTTTCTAATTTTTAAATAAAAAAAAGTTTTACCTGTTTTATATTTTTAATGTTTTTAAAAATTAGTATTTATATTTAAATTTTTTACCACTTTAAGTATTAAGAGGATATTTAGGCTTATGAGTTACGACTTCCTATAACTCCTCGATAGATAATATAATAAAGGAAAAAACATCAAAACTACCCACAAAAGATTCGACTCTAACAAAACTATTCATAAAAGAAAGAAACGAACTTTCTATCTATGAAAAATGGACTCCATTTAACAAAACTACCCAAAATTAATGCCTCGTTAATGACGTTTGAATAATTTTGTCATACGGAACCTATCTTTTCATAAGTAGAAAACTTATTTCTTTAATTTTTTTCATAGATAATTTTACCAACGCCTAAATCTTTTGTGAATAATTTTAATATTTTTTTATAATATATTTTCTCGAACTTAGTTTATACAAAATATAATTCTTAGCTACTAGTCTCTTAATAATCATAATATAATAATAAGGTCTAATAGGCTAATAGTTAATATCTTTTGAGAAGTCCTAGAAAATTAGAAATGATAATTTGCAATAACACTTTTTTGGCATTTTTTTTCTTCAATTATATCGATATTATTTAGATATAACATTACGTTGGATATTTTATTTAGTGGTTTTAATGGCTAATTTTAACTATTTTATATTTTTAAATTTTTTTATAATTAAGATCAAAAATTAAAATTAAACTATAGAAACATCGATGATAATGGATATATATAATGGATTAGTCTAAGGAACATTTAGAAACTTATCTGTAATAAAGTGTCTATCTAGTGAGTGCTACTTTAATTTTGCACCGTACCATTAATTAAACAAGGGGCGTTTGCTGAAGTCCTTGTAGATCATAATATTAAGTCATTCTATATCGATCTAGCTTTTTATGATTAGTTACTAGAAAACTTATAACAAACATTCTATATTGGCAATATGAACTTTACAACTATTACTCAAAATATACATGAGATATAATGTATATATGTAGTGCGCACACTTACATGTGGCACAACACCAAAAGACAAGAGGCTTTATAATTTAATGTTCTTATATTAAGCTAAAATAAAGTAATATTTTTTTAAAAAAATATATTTAGACGCAAATATAAACATAAATTAAGAAAAAATATAGGTGATTAATAACTTTTTAACCAACAAATCAGCTAATAAAAAATAGAACATGTCAAACTACTGTTTATAGAATATCTATAATGAAAATTATAGAACAACCGAAACCTAAAGCAACATTAGCCAACATTATAATTTTTTAGAAACAGAACATTCGAAACATAAAGAAATAAAATATTCAATTTAAGTTATTGACTGATGTTGGCTGAATTTTTATTGATTATCTAGCATGATTGCTAAATTAAATATATTAACTTATTAATGTACAATTTTCTTTGCACTAACATATGAAGCATTATTAGGGTTTCACTAAACTGAAAGCATTGACTAGATTTTGATGTTCATATCTTCCCTATAATGGGGTTTCACTAAATACATTGGCTTTGAAAATTATAATCCGTATCTTATTGTGATTTTACGTTTCAAGGACAGTTTTTTTTTTGTGACACCTTTCAAGGACAGTTGTCAAACAAGCCGTATAAAATTCGCAACTACTTAAATAAATAAATGCTCACTTGCTCAGTTGAAACAAGTGACATAAAGAATTAAGTAGATGATAAGTTGATAACACTTAATAACTTAATTAATCAAATGCTTAATAAAGTGTAATACTTGCTCTGTTGAAATAATGTTTTGCATAGAATATTAGGTGAATAATAATTATGAGTTTATTTTGAGTAATTAAAGCATAGAATACTAGAACCACTGTGGGGTGCCACCACTCTCCCCTTTGAGGTGCTTCCATTTCCAAAAGTGGGTGCGATTATGATAGTAAGTACGGACAAGCTACATTAGCTTTCTAAAATGATCATTCAGCTTTTAAAAGATCGTCAATTCGTCATCATCAGCTCCGTGAGTTAAGAATTAATCGTTGGTTTTAATTGAAATCGATATTACAAGGTTTGTGCTTAATAACAACAAATTATAAAGATGTACTTTATATATATATAGTTAAATTTTGATGCATTGACGGTGTAAAGAGTTTTACACAGTCATCTAATTAGATTCATGTATTTATATGACTTTAAAAGTAGTATCTTTGAAAATTAATTGTTTTTGATGATGTGGTAACACCTGATTGAAAGTCAGAGTAAAACTCTTTTACACTAAAATGGTGTGTAAAAATTAAATTCATATATATGGGGCAAGTTACCTATATACATTATATGGAAACCAATATTATCAGATTACACTAAAACTAGAAAATTAATCAGATTGCACCGTTTGTCATTTCTATGAAATCCGTGGCACCCTGCCACGGATTCGTTGTGGTGTTAAACAAATTATAAGGGATCCGTGGCACCCACCACCCTGGGTGCCACGGATCCAGACCAACATTTTTTTTGGAGTTAGTTTTAAATATTTACTTGTTATTAGTTTTTAATAAAATTAGCGCGGATAAATGTTACGCGTCCTATCATTGAAATTTGCCGTTAGCAAAAAAAAATAAAAGACGTCTACGAAAATACGAAAATGTACATACATACACGAAATACACATGTTTGCAAGTTCTAATACACATAAAGTAATGCACGAAATTAAAGTACATAACTAACATAAGAGAACTACATATGGCCTCCAGTGCCGCACCCTCGACGACGTAGAGCTCTGCGGACCGGCCCAAATGCTGCTGGCTCGTATGCCTGCTCAACCGGTGCAGGTGAGGCTGAAGGAGTCGGCAGAAGGGCAGGCTCCATGAACGGTACCTCCCAAGATCCACCCGGCACGTGTGCGGCTGATGGAGGAGTCCCACCAGGAGCCATGAACAGATGCGATGGACCGGACACAGGCTCGTTCAGGTCCAGATGAACCTGAGAGCCATCGAACTACGTGTCCGGCCTGTAACCACTGCCGCCCTCAAGCATGATGTCGTCAATCAATTGCTGAAATCCGGGGCTATGTAGCCCGTCCAGGAATGCCTACTGCGACGGGGAGCTCATGGTCGACGGGATCGTGGACCCCTAGGTCTGAGGGGTGGGTGAGAGGTAAGCCTGTGAACTTGTCCCCGCCTCCTCTACCGGCTGACTGGTGCTGGCACCGTCCTGAGTCTGCTGGGTAGGCGCCGCGTCAACCCCCTCCCCGCGGCCTCTACCAGCTCTGCCGCCTCTGTGGGGTCTGCCCGACCCTCTCCGACGTGCGTAGCTCTCAGGCATGCGCCTAAGCATCTGCGTCGGTGGCGTGGCCAGCGCATCGTCAGCCATCATGCCGTCCAACCACTGCCAGTACCGAGCGGTGGTCCTCGTCCCAACCATCATCCTCCTCGCAGGTCGCCTGTTATCCGACACATGAGGCACGTCAAGACGCGCTGGATGTGGACCTGACTGTTTCTGTGTGGCCTCAACCGGGATCTCGTCGAGTGGCATATGGTGGAAACGATCAGCGGGGACAAGGTACCTCCTAGCGGCGAGGATCCACCACTGAATGAAGTCTGCAGTGGGGCCGGGATCAGCAAACTGTACAACCTCAAACACTTGCTGAAACCTGCATGCCCAGAAGCACGTCACGTAAGGTAAACTACGGAAAATAACTCAAACTAAACTGGAAACCGTAATTAAGCCATACTTGGTGGCCCAGAGTGCATGCCAGTGCTGAAACGTGTGCGGAAACCACTGGTCACTCCCGCATCCGTCCATCGCATGCAAGAAGTCGATGTTGATGGCCGGGTGAGGACGATTCTGAACCCCTCCAAACTGCGGGATCACCCGATCAACCTGGTGTCACTCAATGGTCCCAAAGTATATAAGTGGGACGATCGAGCACCGGAGGGCTCTGTGCTCCTCCTGCAGAATACGTTGATCTAGCACCGCCTCTACCTCCAACGTTCGATACGGGAGACATGCGAACTGCAACACAAAAAGGATGTATAAGGCAACAATATTGAATGCATGTTTGATAACTAATACAGTAATACGAAAATAATAAAAATTCCAACTAACCGCATTGAAGGGCATCAGATCGAGCTGTCTCCTGAGACCTTGCAGTCAGGGCGCCTTCTCGTCGGATGTGGGGAGATACCTATACCACCTGATAATACCACAAACACGTTAACCAAGCAGCGTAAAATAAAGCATAAGTAAAAATTACACAACGAAACAAATAAATTGGTTTACCCGGGTGCCAATGGCCACTCAATGTGGTCAAAAGTGGGAGGGCGAAGGAGGGAAAACCGCCAGAAAATCCACCTCTGCAGCAGATCCAACAGCCTTGCCACCTGGACGACATTCCTGTTGGCTGCTCGACACAGACTCTTGTACAGCCAGGCTAGCACTGCGGACCTCCAGCTGTATCGACCTAGATCGTCGATGCGCAGCAGATAAGGAAGCCAGCGAACATGAGCCCGAGCTCCCGTATTGTCCCCGAAAAGACAGATCGACAACAGCATCCAGATGTAAGCTCTGGCATGCATGTGGACCATCTCGTCGGTCGGATGGCTGGGGAGAACTCCGAACCTGCACCTCAACCACGAGAACGTCACGATGCAGGCATCCGCGTCCCAAAGGCCGGGTGGCTCGCCGAACATCTCCCAGAACCAGTCCCATCGGGGTCTCCCTGTACCCTCTGGCATCATGTTCTCAAAGTTCTAAAGGCAGCCACTCACAAGCTCGCCGTCGATGGGGAGACCCAGCTGGTACGCGACATCCTCGAGGGTGACAGTGCAATCGCCCCGTGGCATGTGGAACGAATGAGTCTCCAATCGCCACCTCTCTAGGAAGGCGCTGATGAGCGGCTCGTCAATCTTGAACCAGCGTTCGGTCAGTCGTGCAACCGGGAGCAAACCGGCCCGCTGCACGAACGGCTCAGCGCGTGGATCTAGGCCCATCGCAATCTGCCGATGGACGCTGATGATACACCTATCCTTCTGCGTTGAATAGGAACAAGTATCGAATCAGAATAAAAAAAAACAGTTCGTAACGATTTTTTAAAGCTAAACAGAATCTTGTTACGAAACTAACCCCTAAACCCGTAAATAAGTCACGGTGAAATTAATAACATCTAATAACACCCTAAACAGTAACACGTAATGTAAACCTAACTAAAACCTACACTAAATCACTCTAACCAATAAAGCACATCTAACTAACAAATAAATCACATGTAAGTAACAAATAAATCACATCTAAATTAAATACGTTAAAAAAAAACTAACCTCGGCGTGGACGTTATGGGCGACGTGTGAAACCTCATTGAGGCGGTACATCTCCCGCCGGTTCTCCTCGGCAATCTCCTCGATTGATCGCTCTTCCATTAAGAATACTCAAAAGCTCTCTCAATCTTTTTCTCTGACTTCTCTCTAAAAAAATTTTCACTTTCACTCTCTAAAAACCAACCACTCTCAATCCGAATGACACTGTCACGGATTTTATAGTGTTTTTTTCACCCTGAATCCGTGGCAGGGTGCCACAGATCCCCTTTCGTATGTAGTTACACCGAATCCGTGGCAGGATGCCACAAATCCTGTATAAAGTTTTGCAAATTGATCTGAATTCGTGGTGATGTCCAACGGATTCAAGAAATCTCTACACCCTGTCACGGATTTTATAGAAATGGCAAACGATGCAATGTGATCAATTTTATGATTTCAATGTAATCTGATAATATTGGATTTCTTTTGGTGTACATAGATTCTTTCGAAAATCAAACCTATCAAACCTATCTCATATATAGAATGTATAGAAATCAAAATCTTTTTTTGTTTATCTATAAGTTGGAAAAGATGGATAATACTCGGTGGTAAATTTTGGCCATATTCAAACTTCTAGAGAAAATAACTTTTGAACGCGTTAGCAGGCAATTTATAACAAGAAATATAGAAGTTGATAATATATCGCAAGTTGTTATAGTTACAATGTAATTTTAAACTGCTCATGAATTAGTATAAATAAGTGATAAGTGATATGACTAGCTTAGTTTCGGACCATGAAAGTTAAATAATATAATACAATGAATGTTAGAAAAAGAAATTGAAAAACCCTATTCCTATATACACAAAGCATTCTATATTCTCTATTTTGGATACTAGCTGGGTCATTAGTTATTTTTTGTTGATAGAAAAGATTGCCGTATATTCTCTTTAGGGTTGAGTATATATTATATATTTATTTAATAAAAATATTACTCTAAAAAATTATGCTTCTATTCACAACGACCTTTATTTTATTTTTATCATATATATTTGATCTTATTATAATGTATGTTTGTGAAGAGGAAAATAAATATATAAAATATTTTCCAAGTTGAAGATGTGAGTTTACAAGGTTACACTATACTCTATTTAAATAATAAATTATTTCTTTGCTCAAATAGCATTTATCCACGAGTCATGAAAAACTTTATTAGGGAATAATTAACAAATATTGAGCATCAAGGATTGTCTCCTATATATTCTATTCAAACTTCAAAGCATATGGGTCCACCTACGTACCCACACCTGTCACTCTGTAATCCACTCAAGGATCCATTTATCTCACAAACTCTCAATCTTCATTCCTGCACTGAACACTCTTCTCCGTTTTTTTTTTCTCCT
>JASCZI010211680.1:17509-48980 GCA_036250425.1 Stylosanthes scabra | reverse complement strand
ACATTAAACAGCGGATTTAATAATAATTAAAGAAAATATATATATATATATATATATATATATATATATATATATATATTTTAGCAGGCATTTTTTTTTAAAATTCCACAAGCTTAATTTTCAAGCGCCTAATTTTTGTATGTTTTTTTTTTAATCTTATGCTAATTTTTTTAAAAACTTAACAATAATACAATTTTAGACTTTTAAATCACACGCTTTAATACCATATTATGAAATTATATGCTTAGAGATAACTGTGGTAACTGGCTTGGGGTTGTTCAGGGGGTTTGTCTGAGATCAGTATTGTTTTTCTATGAGCTCTTTGTCATATGGAAGGGTCTTACTCTTGCTTGAAATAGAGGTTTTCAGAATATTATTTGTAAGACTGACAGTCTAGATGCTTTTCGCTTGGTTGCTTGCGATCTGGCGTCCGTTGTGGATCATCGGGACTTACTCTCAAAGATTAAGGATGTTGAGCTTTTACCGTGGTCAATGCGGATCAATCTAATCCAGCGCACAACCGACAATGTTGCGGATTTTTTTGGCAAAACAAACCGCCTCTTCTTAGGTAGCTTATATGGATTGGACTACTCCTTCTTCTGCTGATCTTAAAATTGTAATTTCTCAGGATTTGTCTTTGTTTTCTTTTATTATTTTTCCAGTCACCAAAAAAAAATTATATATATATACTCTTTATTTTAAGTTTTGATCCCTTACCTTTATTTTAGCAATTATGTTACATGTACACCTCTTTTCTCCAATCAAGTCAAACCAAGTGAATTTTACCAATTCTCACCCCCACGCGCATAAACAAAATATTACTATTAGAACGAACAGAAAATTTAAAAGCAAACGAACAGGTTTTAAAACGTGTTCGTGTCAACTATAAAAACATGTTCGTTGTATATATAAATTTCTGTTCGTTTTTAGTGAAAGCGCGTAATTAGTAACAACTTGGTTAGAAAAAATAGATGTACGTCTAGAATTATTCTTATTTTAGAGTGACATTGGTTGAGTAAGGTCTTAAAATGACTTTTGAAATTGGATTTCTGCACTAAAATAATCTATGAGATTCAAAAGTTCATTGAGATTAAACTTTGGGCATCATAGTAATCCTAGGTTAATTTCCGACAATAAATCATCATTGAAATTATAATCTGCACAATCACTGTCACTAGGATTACTAAAACAATGTCATTTTTCCCAATAATTATAAATAACGTCATATTGATCAATATATGTCATAAATTCTGAGTTATTTTAATATTTCATTTTGATCAATACGTCATCGTTCTTAATGTAGCCAGAGTTGATTAATATATGCCAAATTATCATTCTGGTATATTGCCGAGAATTGATTCAGGACTATTATACTATTGTACCTAGAGTTCATTCTTAATTAATGGTTAAAATAGTACAATTAGAATCTGAAAAGTCATTTTGATAATCTCATAACCACTTTAGAACTCGACATTGGTTAGAGTAGTGTTAGCAGAATAGAGGTAAACCTTTATCTATGCTTTTCGGTTGCCTTTACTCCTTGGACATTTGTGTAAGTCTTTGGGAACATGCTATGTTTATTACTTAACCATTAACATTAAAAAGGTACTAATTAAAATAGGTTAAATTAATATGTAGGTTCCTATAGTTTCACTCAATTTTCAATTAAATCCTTATACTTTTTTTCTTTTTAATCAGGTCCTTATACAATATTTGATTTTTCAATTGGATCTTCGTCATTACAAAGACGTTAACATAAACGGAATATTCCTTTAAAAAAACGAATATGCCATTTAGATTGATATCATGTTTTTTAAAATTCCAAAAATACCCCAATGTGAATTAATCCCAGTAAGTTACTCTCTCTCAACCCTAACTTCACCCAACACACCAAACAAAAAAACTAATTTCACCCTAAGTTACTCACTCTCAGAAAACGCTCTGCTAGGACACGGCGAAACCACCTTCGAAGAAGCTTTGCCGACTCCGTCCTACGGACATCGACGGCGACGCCACGGTTCAGTCGCACACGGACGTCGTCTCTGCCGCTACACATGGACGTTGTCTCTGCCGTCGCACACAGACGTCGTGTCTGTCGTCGCGCCATCCTTCGTCCGTCGCCCTCTTCCGTCGTTCGTCTCAAGGTATGGATTTTAGTTTAGGGTTTAGGGTAGATTGTAATGTATCCTCTGTTCTGTTTTTGGTAGTTTATTTGGTTAATGATCGACAATGATTCATCTGTATGATAGTGAGATATGTGACTGTTAATGACTGAAAAAATTGAGAGTAGTTTATTTGGTTAATGTTTATTTAGTATTTTGGTTAATGCATCCTCTGTTAGGTGACTGTTATTTTTAAGGAAAAAAATTGGATTTTTTTTGTTATATCGTGACAGTGATTTATTTCGTTGCGTTTGTGTGTTTTTTTTATGTGTAGTTATGGGGGTTTTTGATTTCACTATAGACATTCATCATGGTGGAAGATTTCATGATTTTGGTTCCGGTTTACAGTACTTAGGAGGGGGACAGTGTTGGAGGTTTTGCACTTTGAGCTTGATGAGTGGTGTTTGCTAGAAACAGTTAATGAGTTAAAGAAGTTAGGGTACAAAGGTTAAAAGAAATTTTGGTATTATGTACCTGGATGCCAACTGAATTCAGGTTTAAGAGAATTAATTACTGATAGAGATGCCATGAGAATGAAAAAATTTTTAGTGGCACAAGATGTGAAGCATTGTGTTGTTTATGTTGTGGATGGGTTTAGGAAAGGCAACGGCATTGAGATCACTTCTACTGATGATGATTATGTCCCAAGTGAAGAAGATTATGTTGGAAGCGGAGATGGCCTAATAGAAGTAAAGATCGAGGGTGAATCAGAAGCATCTCGTGCAGATGAAAAATTTGATGACAGTGCTGACGATGGGAGATGGCAACGACGGTGCAACCTCTAATGTCGCCTTTGGAGGGTTCGTGGGACCATTGAATGAAGAGATAAATGCAAGTGGTGATGGTGATCAGGGTTTTAGGTGCTGAGAATGAAAGTGTAGATGATGAGGGAGTTGGTGATGATGCTGATGGGGAAGATGTAGACGCTGGAGAGATCTCATCGGGCTATAAAACTGAAGATATTGACAGTTATGAGGGAGATTATGATGGCATGATGAAGAAGAAAAGGTATCTGAAGTATACTGAGGCTAAAATGCATAAGGATTATCGGTTTCAAGTTGGGCTTGAGTTCACATCAATTGCTCAATTTAGGGATGCTATCAAATAGCATGCATTGCTGAATGGAAGAGATATTCAGTATAAGAAGAACTAGGGTGAGGTGTAGAGTTGAATGCAAAGGGAGGAAGGGAAAATGCAAGTGGACATGCTTTGCAAGCAAAGTTGGTGGAAATGATTGTTATAGGATCAAGACTTTGAAGGGGAGGCATACATGTGGAAGGAATTCTAGCGGAAGACTTGCAAGTAGCAATTGGATTTCTAAAAAGATTGCCGATCACATTAGTAGGGGGAAGAGATGAAGCTTGCAACGATTATTCGGTGTATTCGAGACAAATACATGGCTAACATTTCAGTGGGTAAAGTTTATTGGGCAAGGAGGAAGGCAAGACAAGAAGTACATGATCGGGCAATTTTACAATATCAATAAGATCGTAAAGTTTTCCTAATTGTGTTCTTTTTATTTATTGTATCCTACTAAACTTGGGAAACTCATCAAGTTGAAAAAAAATAGTAAAAAAAATTACAAGAAAATTAAATAAATATATCCATCATACTCATATATATATTCATTGCATTTAAAAAGCCTGGCATAACGAGTCAATTTTTTTTTTCAAAGGTAATGTAATTTCATTAGGAAGAGACTGTATGGTCCATAATTAGACTACAAGCATAAGGGCAAAAATGAAAAACATCAAATAAATATATCAAGCAAAAAAACTTGTAAGAGAGAGAAAAGAAGAGAAAGCAGAGCCCGTGTTCCTCGAGCATATACTGAGCATCCAAGAGAGCAACTGAGACCAACACCAAAGGACGAAGGCATTCTTCGATCATCTTCGAAAATCAATGCGTTCCACGCCTTCCAAATGGAGAAGCACTCTTTTATGACAGTAAATTTTTTTCAAAATGTTTGCCACACTTACATGTTCTGGAAAAACATTTATGGCTATAGTCTATAGAGTGCAATATTGGCACGTTTTCAAAGCGTGGCCATATTATATTGCAAGAAAGAGTGGCAGAGAAACGAATTTGACAAAATAGATAAGTGATGTTTTGAAAATCGTGAAATTTGCTCAAAACGTATGGCAACTTTTTTATAGCTACGCTTTTTAAGATAAAGGGACACTTTAAAAGTGTGGAAAAATGAAAATTTTCTTATAGCTTTGAATAGTCCCGTACCGTAATAGATGGATTTATAAATTCTTTTATAGTAAACAAATTTTGGAAAAAATAAAACTTTTATAATAAATTTACAATATATATGAAATAAACTCGAAAACATTCTAACATGAACTTAGCTTATAGGTTAATATAAAGGAGAATTTCTAATTAATCCTCTGAAAGTGGAGGATAATTTATTCTCTATGATGTGGTAAATTTCTATTGATCAACTTAAAGTTTAGAACTTTTAACTAAAGTTAATATTTTGGATAAAATTATAGTTAATTTATTTTACTAAATGGAGTGTTATTCAGTTTTTTAAAATTCTAAATAAACCCCAACCCAACCTCTTCATCCACCCGATATGATCGAACATAATTATTCTTTCGTACTTTCTTCCTCTGCCACTATAAATGATCAAAACTCGTTCTCCCTCATCTCTCTGACTCCTACCGTCGTTCTCTCCCAAGCACCGTCTCTCATTGTCCACCACTTGATCCCATATCGACGCACGAACGGAAGGACGACGCCATGCTAGGTTTCTTCTCTTTTCCACTTTTTCATTTACTGTGTTTTCGCTTAATCTGTTACAATGACCGTTAAGATTTTATTATTTGATTTTCACTCAAATCACTTCAATGTATTCCATTATTAACAGACTATTTCCATTAAAAAAAAGACTATTCTAACAGTTCACCTTCATTCTGGGTATAATTTGGAATTAATAAGATCTCAATTAGTTGGAAAACAATCGTCTAAGTGTTATTTGCTAGCTTAGTTGTTTTTCCTAGGCAAGTGAAGAGCTAATAATTATGAATTCTCTACCAATCTTTGATAACATGAAAGTGCGTGCATTGACTGACTCAGCCTGCTATACACAAATTGTTATTATCTTGGTAAACAGGTGATTTGACGTTTTACTCAAGTTATATTCGAGTGAAAATTTGAAGGGGCATTGTGGGAGGAAAGCTTTGAGCATTTCTTAGTGACTAGACTTTGTGGCAAGTGGATCAAATATGGAACATTTCTTAGTGTTTGGATGGAGGTGAGGTGGGTGTGACAGAGGAGGAAGGATAAATATGAATGAATTAGATCAATGGGTTAGATTTTTTTGGTGACCAAAAAGAAGAAAGCAAACTAGCTCCTCACAGAAAAAGAACTAGAATTACAAGACAATCTTGTCTGCATATTATCCAAAGGCTGAAGCAGTTCCATATGCTCTATGTTCCTCTCCACTGCATGCTTAGCTAAAAAGTCAACCGCAGTGTTTGCATTACGCTGGATTAAAATCACTTGCGCATTCCAATTCAAATGAGGGACCTCATGAATTTTGCTGATTAAATCTGCATCAGCTGCATGACAAAGATTGGCTTGAGACAGAGCTACCAAAAAAGCTTCCAAACTATCCATTTCACACACAACATCACGACAACCACAATCCCAAGCTAAGATTAAACCCATCCAAATACCAAACAGCTCTGCCCGAAGACCAGAAGTAGAGTGTATAGTACCAAGGCAACCTTTAATCCAGACCCTATTAGAATCGCGAATTACACAACCAAAACTAGTCAGGGGATAGCCACTAAACAAACTAGCATCACAGTTTATTTTCATAATGTGTCCAAAAGGGGGAATCCAATCCACAAGAAGACAAGACTAGAAGCTGACTGCAAGTGACAACACACTTTTAGGTTCTCTATGAAAGACAAACTCATGGATTTTACCTGAAGAGAGGTCCAAGCATCATCCGGGTTGAAAATGAAGTTGTTCCGATCACGCCAAACTCACCAAAGTGTAGAACAGAAGGCAAATTCATCAATGCAAATGCCTTTCCAAAACCACCTCTTAACATCCATACAATGCATCAACCCAGAATTTGACAATTGCATATGATCCCAAATAACACGTGCAGAAGGACAATCACGGAGGCAATGGAGAAAAATTTCAGGAAACATATTACATCTAGGACAAAGGTCAGTAGGAGACATACCTCTGTTATGTCGAAGAGTATTTATAGGCAAAGCTTCATGCAAACGAAACCACATTAGACACTTTACTTTTTCTAGCACTCGAAGCCACCAAATCCAAAGCCAATTAGTCGAATCATCCGACATAAACTTCCTTTTGGCTAACCAAAGATAACCCTATCTAGCTGAATAGACCTTAGAAGAAGATGGTTTCCAAGTCCAGGATGAAACATCGTTAACATGAGAGTGCCTTGGCTGAAACATACTAATGAAATCCTTTAAATCTTGAGTGAGTGGAGTGGCCAGAACATCAAATTCCATCCATCAGTACCCCAGACATCCTTAATACAAAGGTCCGTATCAGAAATATGAATGTAAGGGATGCGTTGCCCGAGGCAACCAGTCGGAAGCCAAGAACCAAACCAAAAAGATTGTGTCAGGTTACCAACATTCCAGGCAAAACCCTTTTTCAACTCATGTAAAGCAGAAATTATACTTTTCCAAACATGAGAGCTATGCTTAGAAGATAAGGAAGCCCAACAATCACCAGAATTAAAATTATATTTATCTGAGAGAAGGCTAACCCATAACTTATCATCCTGGTGAAGTAATTGCCAAGCTAATTTCCCTAAAAGAGAGATGTTAACAGATTTCGAGTCTCTAATACCAAGACCACCAAATTTACAAGGTATAGCCACCTTCTTCCAATTCACTAACTCATTACAAATCTGGTTTGGAAAAAGAGCAATCTGTATTTGGTAAATTGGCAGAGAAAAAATAACCAATTTAATAAGACACACACGACCTACCTGCTCTATTCAGAAGATTTCAAAATTATATAAAAACATTATCATGTTTAAAACTAAACTACAGATAAAATTACACATATTCAATTAATCAATAAAAAATTTAGATTTTAGAGAGAGTAACTTTTCTTCTCTAAATGAGGAGTTTGATTGATATAAGCCACCTAATAAAATGAGTTTAATTTTGATGTATTGACAGTGTAAAGAGTTTTACACAGTCATCCAATTAAATTCATGCATTTATTTGATTTTAGAAGTAGTGAACTTGAAAATTAATTTCTTCTGATAATGTGGTAATATCTAATTAGATGTATATGTAAAACTCTTTTACATTGACGGTGCATGGAAATTAAATTCAATAAAAATTACAATGATTGACATATTATAAATGCTATGAACTCTTTATCCCATTTTATAATACAAAACCTTATTAATTACCTACCGTATTACTACTTTGAAAAGAAAAAAATGAGGTGATCAATATTTAAATTAATATTAATCAATTCTCTCCTTTAGCATTAATACATTTTCTCCCTTTATTAATTTGCAAATAATACTAAAAAAACAATGATATAAAATTATCTTATTTAATTTAATATCTATAATTTTTATATATTAATATCTATAGTTGTATGTATATCACATATAAAATTACTCATTTATTTTGATAATAATTAATAAATATATAAAGTAAAATATTTAAATACTTTTAGACTAATTTTATAATTTTTTATTATTTCCAAAACATTTTACTTAATTTGATAAAGAAAAACATTTTACTTAATTTCCCCTGCCAATCGATCTCCTTCTAGGGCTAGGCTTCTCTTTCTTTCCTCCGTTATACATATTCTTTCCCCTTCCCTCCTTATTTTCCTCTTTCTTTCCTCCACCTTTTCTTTTTCTCTCTCATTAATTATTACTACTTGGATTTTATTAATAAATATAATCTTTTAAAAATGAAGAGTGCAGAATGAAGAGTGCTATACGTGATGAGCTATACAATTAATATTTTTTTCTAGCATTTAGTCAATTAAAAGATTTTTATATATCATTAGGATTTTCTCTTATACTCTAATTTTCTGCTAGAGTTTTTTTTTTTAATCATATTAGGATTTTCTCTTGTATTCTAGTGTTCTACTAGAGTTTTTTTTGTGGCTTTTTAGGTTTTTTCTCTTGTGCCCTAATAAGGTTTTTCTAGTGTTTGGTTAAAATTTTCTTTTGTTCATTTGGAGTACTCAGATGATATTAAAGAAAGAGTGAAAATTTGTGTTGAATAGGCTTATTAGAAGACTCTTTGTTGTTGCATTCCGAACAATGGAGGCAGATTTTAAGATAATCTGGTGTTCAAAATGACATAAGAGTATTTTGGAAGTGTTAGGGTTTGGAGAGACTCCTGACCTTCTATAAACTGAAATGGATTTGTATATCCTACTCTTCCGAGAATGGTTTTATCTATGAAACCAACAATCAATCTCGAATATGGTGGAATTTAAATTGAGATCTTGTGGTTTCTACATAATCTTAAGGGTACTATGGTTTACGAAAAAATATCCACAATTAGCGCCAACATATCTTCGAAGCCGCATCTTCTCCAAATGGTTTTTGCCTCCGTCATTGAGATCAACCTTGAGTTTCAAAGATAACACTTCTTCTTTGTTTTTTTAGTATCTTCCTCTCTAAATTTATTTGATATTTACATTTTTAATTTTTGTGGAGATCCCACTTTTTTTTGTTTTTGGTTGTTCAAGTTGGACCCAACTCATATGTATTCATTTTTCTATTAAGTGAAATGAAATGCAACTGCCTTTAATAAAAAAAAAAATTTAATATTGAACAATGTAAAATAAAAAATTCTAATGCAATATCAAAATATACGTGCGTACCAAAATTACATATCAATATAAATAAAGAATAATGCTACCTAACTCTTAAGATGTATTTTTTATCGTCATTGAATAGGCAATAAGTGTATTTTTATACACTCAAAATTATAGACTTCTAGTTACACATATACACCTTGGCATATATGTTGATTACAGTTGTTGGCTATATAAAATTAATTTTGTTGACTAGCTAGAATTTGTCATAAATGAAATTGTTGGGTATTGAGAATTTTGCATTTTGCTCTTTATTTTTCATTAGAAATTGTATAGATATATACAAGCATGACGCATACACTCTTAAAAGTTCAATATAACCTGATTTTTTTATGGGTGAGCTAGTATAAGATATAACTAACTACTTGACAATCCAATACCGCCCAACTCTTTATTTCAAGTTGTATATCTGGAATCAACTCTTAGTATTGATCTATCTGTTACCTTTAATTTAGAGCAATGACATTATTGGTTAGAGTAGTTTATTTTTGTAGAGATGGGTGACGAGGATTATATGGTAAACCTTCATTTCTGCTTTTCAGTTGTCTTTGATCCTTAGTGATTAGTGTATGTCTTTGTGAAGATAGTATGTTTATCCGAGAAACTTGGCAAGACCCAATAATTTTTTTTTTCCAGCTTGAAACCCTTAGTTTTGTGTTTTAGGACGCGGTGCATTTTGATTTTTCACTTTGAAAGTCAAGTGTGTATGTTATTTCAATAATTATCAAAATTGATTAGAGTTTTATTAAATTAAGAAGAAAAATTAGTCACAGAATTGAAAAACAAAGTTAAATATTAATTTAATCAATAATGCTAGGTGATCAATAAAAAATCAACCAATATCAACCAACAATTAATATTAGATGTTTTATTTCTTTAGGTTTTGAATGTTCTTTGTATAGATTTCAGATCTTCTATTTCTTTTGTTGATTGTTGGTTGCTTTAAGTTTCAGATGTTCTATTTCATTTATCAAAAAAGCTAGATGTATACATAAAACATACAAACACATGACCAGGAGCGGATTTAGAGGGGGCAGCATTGGCCTTGGCCCTCCCAGAAATTTAGAAATATTTATATAGTGCAGCATGTGTAATAATTTACATGATTTATTTCGTCTTTCAGTTGTTCCTTTCCTTATACTAAAGTAATACAATTTGAAGATATGGGTTCAAACCCAATTGCCTTCAACTTTTTAACCTTTTTTCAAATAAATAATTTTTTTTCTTCTTTCTTCTAGTCTTTATTTTTTATTTCCTTCCTTAATTCTTACCTATATTATTATATTAAAATAATTTAATTTATACACTAAATCCTAATTTAATGTAATAGAAAAATATATAGGTAACAAATTAAGTTTTTTTTATCAATATAAAAATTCACAAAGAAATAACAAATTAATTTATTTTAAAATTTATTATTTTCTCATGATATTAAAATTATGACAAATTAATTTTTTTAAATGTCGCCAAATTTAAGATATCATATTTAGTTATATTAATTTTTAATTTTCGGCCCCCCTTTACAGAATTTCTAGATCCGCTCCTGAACACATCCTAATTAATCACTTCCTCAAGTGGAAAAGATTTATGTGTTTCAATGTGTTTATGTGTACACCTAGCAAAATCGTTGTTTTATTATGGACGTTCTATAAATAATGATTATGGATGTTATATTTTTGTTAGTTAATTTATTGGTTAGAAAAATATTAGTTACCTATTTTTTTAAAATTTAATTTATAAATAAAAATATTAATAATATGACTGGCCAAGCCCTGAACCATTAACTTTTTTATTCCATTCATATTCATACCCATAATATGATTATTATTCTGAACTCCACACACAAAAGCACCTACTGCTTGTATATAATTTTGGATTATATGGCATCATTGTTCTCCTTGAGTTCCTGCTGGTTTTTCTCCTCCTCAACCAACTTTGTGAAAACTTCAAGGGTATTTTCGTCAGACCTGTAATGCTTCTGTGTGAATTCAAGAAAAGTTGCCCACGTGAAATCTGGATAGCGTCTTGGATTCTCCTCGGTGATAAGCTCTTTTGGAGGAACCACTACTTTCTTTCCGTTTGGAGTTAGGAAAAAAGCAATTGTTCTTCTCACAACTTTCTCGTTCACAACCACCCTATGCAAGCAACTATTGTAAACTCCGTTTGTGATAGCCTGAAAAAATAAATAAATAAATAAATTGTTAGTCGAGTAGTATTTTCCTTATAAAAATTTAATTTGAAATTTTTGTATAATAATACGATAATATTATGTGTACATATATTTTGATAAATTAAGTTATTTATTTTTATGATAAATAAGAAATAATTTTTTATTTAAAATATAATAAAAAATTTGATTTTACTTGATTTGATAAAATCGTTTTACACTTAAAATTATCAATAATCATATATTGTGATCCATGATGCATACCGTGAAAGTGTCACCAATGTTGACAACAAAAGCTCCTTGTTTTGGAGAAACAGCATACCATTGATCATCCACAAAAACTTGAAGACCACCGACTAAATCTTGGTGAAGGATGGTTAAGGATGTAGGGTCACAGTGGGGCCCAACTCCTAGGGCCAAATCAGGTCTCTGGCATGGAGGATAGTAATTCAACCTGATCAAAGATTCATTATCTTCATAGAAATCTCTGAAATATTTGCGCCCAACACCTAAGCTCAATCCAAGCAGCTCCGTCAGTACCAGGCAAACATTACTCATCGCTTCACTGTACTCTTGGAACGTAGTCCTACCAAAAAATAAACAAAAAGAAATGCAGTTTATGATTTTTAAACAAACTAGTAGTGATGAAACTTAAACTAAAATAACAAATTTTATAGATAAAAAATACTTACGTTATAAATACACTAAAATAAATCACTAAAATAAACAATCAGCATAAAATGATGGATATTATAACAAAGATTTTAAAATTATCTTCCTATATGAAAATTCTTTATTTTGATCATCGGATGATAAATTGAATAGTTAGATTTTCGTATCTCATAGAAACGTTACTTTTTTAAAAACGTTAAAGACACGTGACTTATTAAAAAATCAAATCTTTTTCATGAAAAGATGATTTTGGCATCTCCCTTGATAGGAGTAGTTACATTGTAAAATAGATAAGGAAATATAAAATATATATTAAAAGTTAATTAAAAATAGATGATTTTTTTGGTTAATTTTAATTGATAGAGAACATTTTTGGAGAAAAAAAATATCAAATTACATGTATCTTACCCAAATCGCTTGTAATTTTGACCCAAAACCTTATCAACGTATTCCTCGATGGATCTACGATTAGGTTCAGCAGAGTAACTGAGGGTAAAAGTTTCCTTCCATGGAAGGGCGGAATGGAACCTTCCAAGGAAGCTACTAGCATAGCCCCAAGGACTGGGAAACACTCTCTCAGCCCTCATCTTCTCCTCCATAGGCAAGGTAAAGAACTCATTGATTAGGCTTTCGGCTTGGACCACGAGGTCAGCGTCGACGCCATGGTTAACAATCATGAAGAATCCATGCTTCTTGCAGGCCTCATTGACCTGGGTGCAGAGGGTTTCAATGGTTTGAGGATCCCCAGAGAGGAAAGCCTTCAAGTCGATGTGGGGAACTTCGAGTTCTGGAACGTTCGGGCGGTTTTCGCCGCCACCAGGCCATACGAATTCGGAGGGCACATCTAGAAGTTTTGCCCATGAATCATTAAAGAATGTCCTGGATTCTGAAGGAAGAATAGCGGTTTCAGAAGCCATTGTGATTGTGATTGTTATTGTGACTGTAAAGCTAAGAATGAAGATATATATGATGTGGTTTATTGTAGAGTGGTTCAATCAATATATATAGATGTAGGAGTTGTAATTCATAACCCGAAAACTGGAGTGATGAGGTGAGCAATGACATAACCCTACATGGAATGGAAATAAGGTTCATTGTATTCTATCTAACATACAAAGAATGATAGCTTTTGATTAAAATTGGTCGTTAAAATTAATTACTAAGTACTAAATGAATATTAAAAATACAATCATGCTACATACATGTACATTTTTTTTTGTCATCCAAGTGAAAAACGAACAGAATATTACTACTAGAACGAATAGAGAATTTAAAAGTAAACGTACAGGTGTTAAACTTATTCGTGTCAACTATAAAACATGTTCGTTGTATATATAAATTTCTGTCCGTGTACAAACAGAATATTACTACTAGAATGAACAGAAAATTTAAAAACAATAAAATCTGTTCGTTTCAACTATAAAAATATGTTCGTTATATATATAAATTTCTGTTCGTTTTTCACTTGGATGAACTTGGTTGGCAAAAAGAGATATACACCTAAATTAATTGTTAAAATAAATTACATTATTACACGTGGAGAAATTATATAATTTCATTAGGAAAACAATCTCTAAATGAACATTATTTCTTTTTTAACAAATAAGATGGGTTACGTTTCAGTAGTTTAATGGTGCAGAGAGAAAAAGAAAGAAATCTATCTAAAAGCAACGAAGGAGAAAGATTATGTGGCAAAGAACCGATTTCCAAAAATTTTCAAACATGAATGTAGTAATTAAGGAATAATATGTTTAGTAATTACAATAAAAGATAGAAAGTATTTATTAATATAGATTTCAATATATATATACAGGTTCATGAATGGTTTTTGTTTATCTTCGATAGGTATATGATTCGTGAATGAGGATGAATCTAGTATCTACTAATATGGATTAACATTAAATAGTGGATTTGCATTTGTTCTATTCCCTAATTTCTTTGGTACAGGTTTGGGTTCGACTGTTCGAGTCTCTTCCTAAAATATGTTTGAGATATGTTTTGGATATTGGGCCTACACAGCCCAAAAGCCAAACACGAACCCCAACTTTGTTCAGGCCCAACAAGGATCACGGACCAAGCCATAGAGTTAACCGACCTCCTGACTTATACGCGCTAGATGATAAGTCCTTGGATGTCGGATACTCAGGCCCGGAACTAACTAATTCTTATACAATCGGGCCCACTTCGGGTATATAAGGGGAGATCAGCTCTTCCCTCAGGTACGTCTTTTAAACTCTACCCAATTGCCGTGCTCTCAGAAACTCCCAAATCCCTATTTGGCGATCCTTCCTTAGCACGCTATCAACCACTCATATTAACTCTTAGCCTTCTTCTTTGGTACCTCCGGTTACTCCGGAAGTCCCAAAACCCCTCGAAGGTACATTCTGTACATTGGCGCAGTCTGTGGGGATTTCCTAACAAAACCGACCATGGTGAACCAAGACGAAGAATGAGTTCCTTACACTGACCATTTTGGCGACGAACAACGCCAGAATCAGCAACAGGGACAACAACAAGCTGACCTAGACCTCGCTGCGATGGCGAACGACAACCAAAACGCGGAGACGGGTGGAACCCAAAACGGTCAGCCCAAGCAGCCTGGCGTCAACTCGGGAGGCCGGAAAAGCTCAAGTGCCTTCGACAGGTTGGGCCGGGAAGGACCTGATCCCAACCCTTTCGGTGGGATTGGTTCTGATGAATCCCGCATCACCCAAAAACTGCGACATCGCATGCAAGCGATGGAACTTCAGGTCCAAGAGCTTCGCAAGGAAGAACCCAAAAAGTGGAAATTACATGTGGACGGATCTTCCACATCAAACTTCGGAGGAGCCAGTGTGATCTTGGAAAACCAGATGGGATGATGATTAAACAATCCATAAGATATGAGTTTCCGATCTCAAACAACCAGGCGGAGTATGAAGCTCTCCTAGCAGGGCTATCATTAGCTGAAGAAGTCTGAGCAAAATTCGTAGAAATCTGCACCGACTCCCAAGTAGTAAGTTCACAAGTCAACAGAACTTACCAAGCAAAGGATACGCTTCTCCAGAAATACTTAGCCAAAGTCAAAAAGGCATTCCAGAATTTCGACAAGGTCGAAAGCAATCATGTTCCTAGAGAACGGAACGCCAGAGCTGACCTCTTCTCCAAACTGGCCAGTACCAAGCCCGGATTGGGAAATCGATCCATACTCCAGGGAGTCATGAGAGAACCCTCAGTATCGACTGCCGACATAGATTGCCTTCCGATCACTGAGATCACGACTTGGATAACTCCTATCCAGGACTTCCTAGAAATAGGAAACCTCCCTTCTGATCCAAAAGAAGCGAGAAGAATAAAATGGGAATCAACCAAGTTTGTCGTCGTTTCCAGCCAGTTATATAAAAGAGGAATTGACTTACCTCTCCTAAAATGCCTCGGCCCGACACAAACTGATTATGTGATAAGGGAAGTCCACGAAGGATGCTGCGGACACCATGACGGTGGAAAGTCGTTAGCCCGAAAACTCATACGAGCGGGCTACTACTAGCCAACCATGATGAAGGATTCCATAGACTTTGTGTTCAAATTTGTGAAAAGTACCAGCTTCACGCTAACTATCACAAAGCACCACCAAAAAAGATGGTACCCATATCATCGGAACGACCTTTCGGCATGTGGGGAATTGACCTCGTCGGGCCTTTCCCATTAGCGCCAGGTCAACTGAAATACCTCATCGTAGCCATTGACTATTACACTAAATGGATAGTGGCTGAACCACTAGCCACAATCATAGTGGCTAAATGCTGAAAGTTTGTGTGGAAGCAAATAATTACAAGGTTCGGCATCCCATCCGTCCTCATTACGGATAACGGAACCCAGTTTGCTGACCGGAAAATCAATGAATCGGCAGCCGAATTCGGGATAAACCAGCGATTCTGCTCGGTAGAACACCCTCAGGCGAATGGACAGGTAGAAGCTGCCAATAAGGTACTCGTAAAGGGTATCAAAAGGAGAATGGATGAAGCAAAAGGGTTATGGGCCGAAGAGTTAGCTTCAGTATTATGGTTGTACAGTACAACCCCCAGTCGTCAACCGGTGAGACACCGTTCCGACTAACTTACAGGGTAGACGCCATAATACCTGGCGAAATCGGAGAACCTAGCCCAAGACTGCTCCTAGGATCGGAAGATCCGACGGCTGACAAGAACCTCATCGAAGAGATTCGAACAAGGGCCCACCTAACTGAGTTAGCACTCAAGCAAAGATGAACATCTGATATAACAAAGGAACGGTCAAAAGGCACTTCGACGTCGGTGACTTGGTCCTACGTCGGAACGACATCGGACCCCAACTCCGGGAGAAGGAAAGTTGACACCCAATTGGGAAAGACCATATTGGATAGCTGCTGACCTCGGGAAAGGTGCTTACAAGCTAGAACGGCTTAACGGCATAGAGATTCCCAGAAGCTAGAACGCTTCCAACCTCTGTCGTTTTTACTCTTAAGCACTTTCGGAAGTGAGATTTATCCTTCGTCTTAGAGTAGATTATTATTTCTTCGTTGTTTAATTCATTATATTCCTCTTTATATTTCCTTGAAGTCTTACTTTTACTTAATAAAAAGGGGTACTCTTTTTCCTATCCGAAGTATCCCACCTCGGGAGGTCGGAAGGTTTTAACGAGGCCTCAGTATTTCTTAATCTCTTGTTTTCGGATTCAATTAAACCAAATTACGACACCCACTACTACCTTTCTTACTTATAAAAGTTTGGAAGAAGGAAAAAAGTTAAACTTCGGAAAAACGGGAACTGATCACTCCCTTCCAAAAACTTTACAAAACGGCTAAGTCTAAAGTGTCACATGAATCCAACATACACGCACCAAAATGGTTAAAGGAATTCAAAAACGGCTAAGTACAATAAACTTAGACAAAATCAGAGTTAACCAACGATAAGTTAATTACTGCAAAAAGGGATCCGACCCGATGAAACGGCACGACGGATCCCATTACAAAATGTTCAAACGAAAACCCGACCCAGGGAAGGCACGAAGGGTTCCCTTACAAATCCCAAATCGTTCAAAAAGGCAAAATATAAAGTCTAAAAAGAACAAAAGAAGGATAAAAAGCCTAAGAAGGAGGAGGATCCATCGGAAGGTCTACCACCTTACCATCTACGATCTCCTTGAAGAAATCGATTTGGGAAACATCGAACTCCGAAAGCAGAACGGCAAGCTGAGCCTTCAAAACTCCCTCAGTCGCCGCAACGGCACCCTTTGTGTCGGCAGCCAAGTCAGAGCATTGTCTCTCCAAATCGGAGATCGTTGACCTAGAACGGTCAGCCCTCGCTCTCTCTTCGATAACCGAATCCTTCAGCTTCCTGACCTCAGACTCAAGAGCGGTAACCCGGCCCCGCAGACAGGCAATCTCTTCATCTTTTTCCTTTCTAAGAGTCTCCAAACTCTTCTCTGAAGACTTCAGCTCCTCCTCGGCCTTCTCCTTGACCTTGGCAGCATCTTTTAATTGTTCCTCAGGAACAACCTTTTGAAGGTTGAGAGTCTTTAAATCTCCAACCAATCTCTGATTGTGTCTTTTTGCCTCATCCATAATGGTCAAACGAGGCTCTACCGATTTCATGATGGTCGCCGACTTGAGCAAAGCCCATTGAATTCAACGGAAACTCTCCACGGGATCATAATCCTGGAGAGTCTCCTGGGCCTTAGGCCCTAGCAAATTATCGGCTATGAACTTGGAGGCATCAAAAGATCGATCCAAGGGACTAAACTCACGGACCGAACCCTTTGTGTTTGCTTGTTGGTAGAGGTTTGTGTTCGACTGTTCGGGTCTCTTCCTAAAATATGTTTTTGAGATAAAAAAAATTCCACAAAATTAATTTTCAAGCTATCTTTTTTTTTAGTTAATTGAGCGACGAGATAGACTTCAGCCTATGTTTAGCATTTCTAATTTAAAGTATTTATTTGGTTTTAAGAAGTTAAGAGATTTATATCATCCAAACTTATCCATCAGCAAAATATATTGATAATATCATTAAACTTAAAAATTCATGGTTTTAGAGCCATCTCGACTTTTTTTTTCCTTCACCAAATTAAAAGTTCAATGACTAATCTTTCGAGTATTACAGAATCAACGATTATCTTAAGTAATTTCACTCCGTTATCGTCGACTTCATTTTAAAAAGTGATCTTGACGCCATATAAAATATCGTTGATAGGATGATAATAGAAAAGTGAGATATCATACGTAAGAATGTAAAAAAAATATGTTGCACATAATTTTTTTAAAAGATGAAATTAAATGGTCAACATAATCCAATATAAAAAAACATTAACTTCAGTGGCCAAAAAATAAAATAAACATTAACTTCAAAATTAAATGCTAGTTTACCAATTTTTTTCCTTTAACCAAAATTATTCATATCCCACAAAATAAATTTTTTAGTCAATGACATTAAATTCGAATAATTTTTTAACCAAACTTATTCATATCCCACAAAATAAATTCTTTCTTACAAACATACACTTCTACTGTTTCTTTTTTTTTTCTCATCCTACACCATTTTGTTCTCCATTTTTTTCCTATCCACTACCAGAAATTACGTCTAGCTCACTTTTTTATTTGTCACGTTTAAAAAACATGACTTAAAACTCTATTGTTATAATTTTTTGCTTTGATTTAAAAACAATTTTTTCATCACCCTTTACCTAATATATGTGATTATAGTTATCTATAATCATGATTTTTTGTAGTGATTATTTTAATATATTAAATTTCACAGTTTTATTTATTATAGTCACTACTAACAACAGTTGACCATAAAACTTAAGCTAAAATCACTTTTTAAAATATCGTGACTTAAAATAATCCAAAAAAAAAAAAATAGCTTCCCTACAAAAAAAGAAAAGAATTATTATAGCTCCAAAGAAAAAACAAAATTATAACATTCACATTTGTTAAAAAAAAAAAAAAAAAAACTCACGCAATTCAGTCATTGAAAGTAAAAGTTAGAGACAAACCTTCGTTAACAAAAAAGAAAGAAAGAAAGCTTTTGTTTTAATTTAGGGTTACTGATTGGGGATTTCTTTAGGTTTGAGAGAAGAAGGAATGAGAAGAAGCAAGTAGCACCGCGGCACCACGCAGGTCACACATCGCAGCTTCTACTCCTCGACGGCAACTTTTGCTGCATCTTCTGCTCGGTACTTCTGCCTCTGCTTTTGCGACGTCGTGCTCCTCTGCTACTCGAGTGTCGCAGCGTAGTACTGATTCCATTTCCGTTGCGATTGCTCGTCCCGTGTCTGCCTTCACCCATCGCTGCTGCTCCAAGCTTCTCTGCTGCTTCGCCCTTCGCTGCTGCTCCGCCGTGTCTAGTCCTTCCACTCGCCGTATCTGTTATTCTAGTGTATGTGAAAGATGATCAACTGATCATTGATTTTTGCTGTCACTTTTTTCTTTTTGTTTTTCTTCTAGTGTGAAAGGTTGAAACCATAACCGATTATTGTTCTTCTAGTGTTGTTAAGCACAGATGTACTGAACAACGATCCAATGGACCTTAATGGATCTTAGTCGTGAGAGGAAGTAGACAATGAGAATGAGAGAGAGAAAGTGTTTCTTCCGAGGGGAAGCACTCGGAAGAGTCGAGGGCTGGATCCGAAGAAGGTGATCGATATGATGAGAGAATAGCACTAGAATACCAGATTCTAGGGCCAATATGGGAGGCTAGGGTTAGAGAATGCGTACCTTGAGGGGGTGTTACCCCTGCTTATATAGTAGCGGGTGATTAAGATTCGGATGACATCTCTTCATAATCTCATCGAATCTTTCCTCTTTTAGCTTGATCTTTTATCTTTTAGCTTAATCCTTGACTTATGGACCAAGTAAGTGGATTATTGATTTAAAGGAAGCGGCGGAGGCGTCCTCCTAAAAGGACCAGCCGGAGTCACCATAGAGATGGCGGTAAAATTCCAATTCTAGGCGAGCAACAACTAGGCGGAATATGAAGCACTGATAGCAAGCTTAAAGCTAGCAAAAGAGGTCGGAATCTTGGAGCTAGAGGTCAGATCCGACTCTCAAATTGTCACTTCTCAAGTGAATGGGAGCTATCAAGCCAAAGATTCCCAAATGGCCAAGTACCTGGAGAAACTACAAGAGCTTCAAAGCTCTTTTAAGCAAGTACAAGTGAAGCACATCCCTCGGAAAGAGAATGAGCGAGCGGATACGCTGTCAAAGCTGGCAAGTACTAAATCTAGTGGAAGTAACCGCACTTTGATCATAGAGATCAAAGAGAAGCCCTCCATTGATGAAGCTCAAACGGTGTTTGTAATCTCAATCGGAGGTAGCTGGAAGAAACCCATCATCGACTTTCTCGAAAAAGGGATTAAGCTGGTCCATTGTTGGTCCTTCTAGGAGGACGCCTCCGCCGCTTCCTTTAAATCAATAATCCACTTACTTGGTCCATAAGTCAAGGATCAAGCTATAAGATAAAAGATCAAACTAAAAGAGGAAAGATTCGATGAGATTATGAAGAGATCCCATCCGAATCTTAACCATCCGCTATTATATAAGTAGGGGGCAACACCCCCTCAAGGTACGCATTCTCTAACCCTAGCCTCCCATATTGGCCCTAGAATACTCATCATCCTAGTTCTGGGATTCTAGTGCTATTTTCTCATCATATCGATCACCTTCTTCAGATCCAGCCTTCGGACTCTTCCTAGTGCTTCCCCTCGGAAGGAACACTTTCTCTCTCTCTCATTCTCATTGTCTACTTCCTCTCACGACTAAGGTCCATTGGATCGTTGTTCAGTACATCTGTGCTTAACAAGTGTGAAAGGCACAAATCAATTGAATGAAACTTTGCTTAGAGAAATTAATAGCTTAAGGCAAAGAGACTTTGCTTAGAAAACTGATAGATTTCAGTGTCATTGAATGCAAATAAATCCTAGCTAGAAGCTGAATGTATATGGATGAGCGGTCTTCTTCTTTGTTTGATCTTTTGTATGTTTATTTGGGTGAGGCTTCGCAACAATTTGGCACTTCAGAAGATAACAAAAGTTATTGGAATGCTGATTTATGTAATGGAGAAAGCTTAGCTATTGTCTCCATGTTTCATTTAGAGGCTGGACTTATGGAATATGCCTATGGATGAGTAGACTCTTGCAGGTTAGTTACTCTGAGGGGTTTTATTTTTTTAAATTGTTTCTTTTTTAATATGGCTGGTAGTCAATTCTTTCTTTGACATGATTAGGTTGACAAATATTCTTAGTATAATGTGTTTGGCTTTGCTTTATGGTAATGGAAAATCCATTTCAGTCCAAGTTACTTTGAAGCTTGCTTATTGTCCTTGTATATAGTGCATGGCCTTCAGAACATTTTAAGATTGATCTCTGTGTCTAATGTCGTAGTCTATCTAATAGAAGTGCATATTGATTTTATTTGTTCAATGACAAGCGTTTGTTCTTACTTGTCAATTTGGAACACAAATTCTAACCGAATATGAATGGCCCCCTTGATCTCTCTCATTTTTATTCACTTTTAAGGACTTTCCATGAAGTAAAATATGAGTTGGAAATGCAATGGGTTTGAAAGATTCAAATTAACACGATTCTTATAATGATAGAGAATAATTATGTTATGGAATTTTATTGGAAAATACTATTTGAATGTTGAAATAATTGATTCTCATTTGATATCTTTCTATGCTGAAGTACCTTTTTGCATAAAAAATAGCCTCAACAAAACCCCTTATTTCAGTAAATCAGTTTTATGTTAGCCCCTATTTGATTTCTGATTTGCTATTTGTGTTTTTTATTGATTCAATCCTGCAATTTGATCATATTGAATTTCTGATTTCTGATTTGTAATTTGCTTCAAAGACTTGTAAAACCTTGAGGCCACTTTGTTAGTTTTCTGGAGATTTAAGCACAACCATTGTCTATCATTATTTGTTGTCTATGATTTAAAACTGAAGAAGAGTTTAGATTTTAACCTCTACGATCTTATGAAACCTATTTTGGGTGATTTAAAACTTATTACATTTAAAACTCACTTACCAATGATTGAGCAGAAATTCAGCTGTGGGGGCTCTTTTGGTTATATCATCTCTGCTTCTGCCCATATGCTTACTTACAAGTTTGCCTTTGCCTCTTTTGGTTAGTTTTGGTTATCTGTCTATCCTTATCATCTCTTTAATTTATTTCTACTTGTATCTCTATTTAATTAATCACTGTTGGGGTGAATAAAAGAAAAGCATGGTTAACTTGATAAATTCTAGCCCAACTTATTGTTAAGTCCAATAGCAATTTGGTTCTTCAATTTTCTAAGATTATTTATCTTGTCTCATGAATATAATATCAAGTGCAATAATGCATTTGTTTTGATGCACCTGATGAATTCCCTGATCGAGTTTATTGCTAGCACACATCATTATGAGGTTCAATATGAAACTCTATAACTTGAGGACATATGCAATATAATTTAGAAAATGTTTTTCTTCTCTTTGAATCTAATGGCACAATGAGCCCAACATAGTTAATAATTGAAGTTATTTGTTTATATTTTTTCATCCAATTTAAGAAAAATAGGAGTAGTTGATGCTATAATTTGTTTTATGATTCTCACTAATTTGTGCTTCATTGCTTTTTCAGTCTTCCCAGTAATTCTGATAAATGACCATTTGAGGGGAAACCATCAAGTCCTGCACAGGCAAGCATTTTCCATTAGCTTTGTAACTTGGATCCATGAGATTCTATTATCCCCACGTTACCCTTTTGAGTGGATGGAGCATAACCCTTTATTTATTGAGTTGAACAGGCAATAAACTTAATGGCAGTAGTGAAAGAATTTCAAGTGTTTTAGATATAATTGGTAATGATTTTTAAAGATCACATTGACATATGGTAATCATTCTGTCTTGCCTAAAAGTTTGCAATAATTTTATATATAGTTCCTTATGGTTTTCTTTTTTATTTGCATTTTGCTTTGTTCAATGAAGAATAACGACTAGAGATGGTAAGAAGGGCTAGTGGAGAAGAAACAAGAAGAAAAGATTCAAAAGATTCGGTAGGTAAGATTAATGTCTTGTTTCAAGTAAATTGATAATTTGAGTCTCCCTGGCCTTGACTTAAAAAATGTTGTATCATATTGAAGAATATGAATTCTTAGAATGTTTTCTTACTTTTTATATAATTTCAGATGTTTCTCATACAGGGTATGTATTTGGAGCATGGGCAAAGAAAATGGTGTCTCATTCCTTTAGTGAAGATTATGAAAGATTAGCAAGATTGGAATTTTTCAACAAAAAGTTACTAGTATTTGACTTAGATGATCCATCACGAGAAGTTCTAGGGAGGAATAAATTAGGTTTTACATACAAAGCATTGTCTGAATTTCTTCTAATAGTTGTTGGTGGAATTGTAATTCATGTATTAGGAATTCAAATGTAGTAGTTATCATGACTTGATTGTTGAAAGTATATGTATATTGGATTGGTTGATTAAAGTTGATATATATAATTTTTTTTATTTAATTTGATAAAGAATTGGCCCAAAAGGATTTTTTTTTTCTTGCAGTGGCTATCGTCACGGTTTTGAACAGTCACAATAGGTCCTTTTCAGCAAACGTGACTATACATCTGTAAACACGTTTTTCAAAAACGAAAGCAAAACCATGACAATAGGTTAAAAAAGCATGACTATAGAGCTATGGTCATCTTGGATATTTTACATGGCTAAAAACCGTGACGTATAACTTAAAACGGTGACTATAGATTTTTTGTTACCGTTTTCTTTAGCTGTTGTCACGGTTTTCAAATGTGATAATAGACCAAATTTTTTATAGTGATCCCTAATCACCATTTCATCACATTTTTTTCTTTTTTTCCGATCTCTTCTTCTTACTCATCGCCTTCGTTTCATTATCTTTTCCTTTTCTTCGTCATCATTTCTTTTTTTTCTTTTTACTCTTTTGTCCTTATTCCTTTTTTTCTTCATATATATACACCATAATTTCAAATACCATCACTAGCTCCCATTGTAAACTACCATTAGCCGCTGTCGGCCCTCTGTGAACACCTCCACTATGTCTTTTTCGACAACCGGCCTTCGGCTTTGGTGTCTTTTCTCTCAATCTTCCGGTCACTCTAAATTCTAAATTTTAAACCATATATAAATTTTAAAATCTAAATTCTAAATCATAAACTTTATACCCTAAAATTTAATCCAATACCTTATTTTGGATCAATGCGATTAAACAAAAGTTTAGGGTAGCGCGGAGAATGACGAGACCAGAATAAGGATTCTGGATGTACGTTGGATGTCAAGATATCTTGGATTCTTTTTTATTCGATTTATATATAAAAAAAAACAATATATATCTAACAAAATTTATTATTCAGTTAGTATGTGGTCATTAAACTCCTAAATCATAAATTCTAATAATATAAAAATTTAGGCATTAGATTAAAATTAAATTAAGAACAGAAGAATGGAATTTAAAACTAGTTCATGAAGTGAGGGAGATTCATACTTATAAATTTTCAAAAGTCTATATCCTTTGTAAACGTCTAAGAAGGATAGTCTAGAGTGTGAATATGAACAAGTGGGTGGCCCAACAATATATGAAATCAGATAAGCTCTGATATTTTATTAGAATTGAGATTAGGTAAGTCTAATTCAATCCTAAAAGCTAGCTCATACAGTGAGAAATTCCTCACACTTATAAACTTTCAAAAGTCTATATAATTAATAGATGTGAAAATTATAATAAAAAAATCAATGAATTTAATTGATTTAAATAAGAAAATAAGAATGGTTGAATGGATCGGAGATAATGTTATATATTAAAAGTATTGATCGGAGAAATGGGAAGAGAGTAGAAATGAATTTAATTGATTTGAATGATGGAGATATGGGATTAAAATATGAAGTTAGAGAAAATATACACATTAAGAATTGAAAAATAAATCTAGAAGTAGTCTTATAAATCTGATCAAGCATTAACTCTGCTGATTTTATGTCTTTCAAGAGAACTCAAAAGAATATGATAACAGTTTTTTTCTTCATTTTTCTCCTATGACCAGCAATCTTTCTTCTTCCTCTTTCTCATTCACTACAAGAACTCTATCAGGGGGGGTTTTCTTTGCGGTGATTTATGTAATTGGTCGACAACTTTTGCATTTAGCGGTGATTCTGCTATAACCGCTGCTAAACCAACGTGATTATTATGGCTCTTCAGGGTTTTAGCAGCGATTATATCTAAACCACCGCTAAATAGGTGCAAAGTTTGTTGGTGTTTAGCAACGGTTATATCGAAACCGCCGCTAAACAGAGGTGTATCATTATTTGTCGTGTTTAGCGACGGTTTATATATAAATATAAAACCGCCGCTGAACGTGTTGTTTAGTGGGTATGTTTAATTTAGGTATTTTTACTTCAATTGTTTAAGTGTCTAGTTTATATTTTTCACAACATATGTTTACAAAATTTAAATGATAAAAATAATATTTCATATCACGTAAATCTAATAAATTAAAAAGTGATAATTTTAAATTTTAGAGTTAACAAAATATTTTTTTATAAATAATAAATAAAACATAAATCATAGATTAATTAGACCTCCTAATGAAAATATCAATAATTTAATTTACATCATTCAAAATAATGAACAACATGAATATTATACAGATTTTCATATATATATATATATAACAAATGTTGAGTTGGCTTGATGAAGAGCTTACATGTAGGAGGAGTTTAGATCCCTATGTTCCGGGTTCGAATCTTACCAGGCAACTTCAAATCGTCATCTGTGTTTGGCGCCGCTAATAAAAAATCGGTTTAACCGCATTTATTCCAGTGGGTTAGAAAATGCAACTAAACCGTTTAACAATATCGTATAGGCGAACCGCATGGCAAAAAACCTGCCCCAATCTGCCGAAAATGTTGCAGGGATTCTTTATCATTATTATTTTTCCTTTCAACGGTTTCTTTTTCTTCTTGATGTGCTATGTTCTGTGTTTTTTCTTCTTTGTTTTTCTCTTTTACCCTTTTCCCCTCTCAATACATGTTTTCCTTCTCTTCTTTATTATATTCTATTATTTATACATAATTTTGTATCTTTATATAAAAAAAGTTTTCCCAAAATTTCTGTATTGGTTAAATTTTTATAATATGCATGTGTTTTTGTTACTAAAAACGAAAACACTAATTTTGTTAAAATATTATATTTCCGGCTTGCACGTAGATGTACATTTATTTTGTCCAATTAAATTCAAGTAAAATAATTTATTTTTATATTAAATGGTAGATTATTTTAATATTAAATAGCACATAAACAAATTCGAAATGGTCTTTTATTTAAAATTAATTGAATTTCATTAGATAAAATAAATATACACTTAAAATTATTATTTAAAATACTCTTATTTAATACTATCGTCAGTGGCGGAGCTTGAACGAAATGTTTGGGGGGCCAAAAATTGTATGTAAAAATTTTTGAACCCCGAACGAAAAAAATCAATTGAAAATCAGTAAAATATAAAATAATATTAAATTAAATGAATTAAAAATTATTCAATTTTTTAAAAATTTTACAAGATAATGTATTTGTTAGGAACTTTTATTTAAAAGATCAAAAGTTTAAGAATTATAACTTATAAATTTTTTATAAGTCTATATGAATAAAATAATAATAATACTTATTATTAATTATGTTTATGTAGTATAAAAATTAGATTAAAAAATTAATAAATTATAAAATAGCACTAAATTAAATAAATAAAGATATCGAATTTATTGTTATAATTCAAGTTTACAATAGTGGTGTTTGATTCATGACTTCGTGCAGTGCATAACAACTTTGTTTATTGAAATGTGATATATTAAAAAAAAAAAATTTTTTTTTGTTTAGGATATAATAAAATTTGTTTTTTTTATTATATGTTAATATTTGATTAGGTGGTTTTTTTATATATAAATATAATTAAATTATTATTTACAACAATAAATAAATCTGTATGTATTTATTTTTTTGCGTTACCTATGTAGTGCTGCTGGATGTTGTGGCATGACTCTGTTCCGTTTTCAGCGCGACAGAATGCCGCAGATAGACCCAGCGGCACTAGTGTAATACAATGACGCCAATAGATATAGCGGCATTAGGCCAAGAGAGTGCCTCCACATGTTCTAGCGGCATTGGTGTATGGGATGAAAAAAAACCTAAGAGATGATGATGCCATGCAATTGAATTCTTTTGGTATGATTCATTTCTCCTATCACCGCTTAATAAATTAGTGTGGATTGTGGCATGAATTGCCCCCACTATAACATGGTGATTTTTTTTTAATGAATTCCTAATATTGGTTTATTAATCTTGAATTACAATGCACATATTACAAAATAAATAGGATATGCACTACTATAAATTATAGATATTAAAACTTATATTTAAGTGGTAATAAACATTCTTTAATTACCAGAGAAAATTAAATTATCAAAGCATTTAATTTGTTAAAAACATTTAATATATAGTGAAAACTCTTATTTTTTAAAAATATAAATTATAGATATTAAAACACCGTTGAACTAATTTTTTTAAGAGTCAAACACAACCAAATTTAAATGTTATGACTTATATTTAAGTGGTAATAAACCTTTTTTATTTACGGTCAAACACAACCAGGATTCCCACTTAATTGATATATGTAAGTGGTATTAAACCTTAGCATTTATAGAGCTTTAGCACTAGTACTAGATGGAACTTATGGCTCAATACTCATGATGGATTAGTTTAGATTCATGCAATGCTTTTTGTGTTATTTTGTTGTAAGCTGAACAACTACACTCACGCTCCTTGGATGTTTTGTGAGTACTTTGACAGATGAAAAAAAAAGTGGTAATAAACTTTCATGTTTAAGTAGAAATTTCTGGTTGTGTTTGATTTGACTGTAAAAAGAAGATTTATTATCATTTAAATATAAGTCATAACATTTAAATTCAATTGTGTTTGACTCTTAAAAAAATTAGTTCAATGGTATTTTAATATCTATAATTTATATTTTAAAAAAATAAGAGTTTTGACTATATATTAAATATTTTTAACAAATTAAATGCTTTGATAATTTAATTTTCTCTAGTAATTAAAGAAGGTTTATTACCACTTAAATATAAGTTTTAATATCTATAATTTATAATGGTACATACCTTATTTATTTTGTAATATGTGTATTGTAATTCAAGATTAATAGACCAATATTAGGAATTCATTAAAAAAAAAAAAATTCACCATATTATAGTGGGGGCAATTCATGCCACACTCCATGCTAATTTATTAAGCGGTGATAGAAGAAATGAATCATACCAAAAGAATTCAATTGCATGGCATCATCATCTCTTAGGTTTTTTTTTTATCCCATACACCAATGCCGCTAGAACATGTGGAGGCACTCTCTTGGCCTAATGCCGCTATATCTATTGGCGTCACTGTATTATACTAGTGCCGCTGGGTCTATCTGCAGCATTCTATCGCGCTGAAAACGGAGCAGAGTCACACCACAACATCCAGCGGCACTCACTCAATTGGATAACGCTACTACATCCAGTGACACTACATAGGTAACGCAAAAAAATAAATACACCCAGATTTATTTATTGTTGTAAATAATGATTTAATTATATTTATATATAAAAAAAAATCCTTGATTAGGTGGTAAGATATAGTATTCGTTTTGAGTGATTTTATTAAATAAAATATGAAATTTCAACCAAATGAATGATGAAGTCCAAAAGAAAGGTAAAAAGAAAAAGAGAAAGAGAAAGAAAAGCCGAGGAATGTGGGAGTCGAACTCACAACTTCACAACTTCACTATCCTCTCAATTTGAGTAATGTTAGGAAATCAATGTTAGGGAATTAATAGGGAGCCAATAAATGTAATTAGGGAAATAATAAATAATAAAAAGAAAGAGAAAAAAGAAAAAAAAATGATATTAACTCCCTAATATTAACTCCTAAAATTTTTTCTTTCGGTTTATATAATAAACCACATTAGAACCTTCACATAATATTCCTACTCAAGATTTTATAAAATATTTGGGGGCCATGGCCCCTTTATCCCCACTAAGCTTCGCCCTTATTTTTCTTCAATAATAAATATCTAATTTTATCTTTTTTTCTAGATTAGTGTCTATTTTAAAAAATAGAGGATTTTTTTAGCCAAAATGTGCTTTAAGGATATTTTAACTTTTTTTTAATAATGGACTAATCATTATCCTGTCGAATGGAAAGATACCATTAAAAAAACACTTTAACTTTTAAAAGTTAATAATGAAAATCTCTGTAAAATATTATTTTATTTTTTAATGTTTGTTTAAAAAATTTTCAAATAGACTCGATCATATATATCATGTCAATAAATCTAAAAAAAAAATGCGTGATTCAATTCAAATGTTAGTCGCTAAATTATAGTAGTTTATTCTAAAATTGTTATCATTTTTTTAATTTTATATATACATATGTATTCAATTTACTGAAAATATAAAAATTTATCTTGCCAATAATTCATAATTCTAGATGATATTTTTCGATTATGTTCCTAAAGCAAGAGACTGATTAAACTAATTTTTATTTGACTTAACTTATTGACCCTAAACCTAATTAAAGAAAAACAACTTTAACTTGATTTTGATAGAAGAAATGTAGAAGAAAAGAAGCAAGTGAAGAACGAAGTAGGGTGAATGATAGAAGTAATAGAGCTTAATGTAGTGTTAGTTAAGTCAGTTATGACAGGTAGCACTACTATAACCTCCTATATATATACATCAGTGTACATTTGTACAAACTCCCCGTAACTAACTTTCCTTTTCTGACCAATATATGATAACAATATCTCATCCTTCTCACTCATCTAGTTCATCAATCTTCTTCGTTCTTCTTCTTCTTTACTGAGCCTTACTTGTACCTTAGAGAGCTTATTTGAATCGAATAATTTAATTTTCATTAAACTATATATATATATATATATTTTAACTAGTTATGTTACCAACACCATCTTCTAGTGCCACCAACCACTACTACTACTTAGCCATGGGCCATGGCAATAATAAGCATCATCATATTACCAGCACTGAGTGAATAGATTATTCAACTCGTCAACCGCCCCTTGCCACCGACGACGACCACCTCGCGGCCATCACCACGTCGCTAGTAAGATAAGTTTCACTCACCACCTATATAGTGATGGAGAGTTAGATACTTCATTCCCTCCCCTTATCTTCTTTCTTTCTTTCTTCCATCTTCATATTTCACACAAATTTTCCCGCGCCTTTCACTTTGTTGTCGACAGAAATAGGCAAATTATATTCTTCAATTAAATTAAAACAGTAAAATTTATACAATAATTCTAGATGTATATCTATTCTGTTAAATAAAGTTCAACTAAGTTATTTATTCTGTGCCACATAAAAAATTATTTTAATTATAAATAAAAATTTATTTCAATATTATTTTTTGTGTTATTTGACACTAAAATAATCTTTTATTTATCATAAAAATAAATAATCTAGTGACTTTGATTGACCAAAATAAATGTATAAATAGCATTACCAAAATTTCTATACGACAAAGTTAAAATTAAATGATAATTAATTAATTAATTAATTATTTTACAAATTTTTTAATTTTAGAAGATTTTTCGGTAAATTAACATCTCCCTTATATATAGATACATCGTAAATTAAATTAATATGTCTATTAAAAATATAAGTAAAAAAATTAATAGATCATATGATTTTTTCCCATAAGTAGCTATTAATTTTTTATTTTAGCTTTTATTTTTATTTATAAATTAATTTTAAATATATAATTAGATGTTATTTATATAAAATTATAAATATAAATTAAATATAATATCTTTGTGTTATCACTGCCTATCATTACTCAAATATAATTATTTATTTGTTTTGCTAAAACTTTTGAGAAGAATGATACATGAATTTATGATAATTTTGTTAGCGTGCTTTATGTTGTTTAAAGAAATAATCCCTTCTAAGATTATGGTTCCGTGAGTTATTATTATTATTTATACAATAATTTTATTTATAATCAAAATTAATCATAATATATATTATAATATATAAAATACATATTAAAAATGAATTACATTACATATATATTTTATATTTTAATGTATATTATATATTAATTGCTAAATTTAACGTACATCTAACATAACTTTTATTTATCACAGAGTATTATAGTGATTTATTTTCATATCACACCATCTTTTAATTAATTACAGAGAAATTTATTAGAATTTTCTGGAACAAAAAGGTTCCCGGCCTCTTTCAGTTGTAAATATATATAAGGGCTTCTTCCATTCCTTCAAATGCAAGTTCTTATGTATGTTGTGATTTCTACAGTCCCCACGTATATATATATCCGAAGATTATTGTTTAATTAAAGGCTGATCACCATCATTCTCATCCAACCAGCTAAGACTTTAGGTATGTCTACCTTCTTCCGATCCTTTTTTTTTTTATGTTTAATTTTGTATATATTATTTCAAAGTTTCAAACCCGAAAATGTACAAACAAACACATAGACAGATACTAAAAATATACT
>JASCZI010211680.1:0-17403 GCA_036250425.1 Stylosanthes scabra | reverse complement strand
ATATATATATATATATATATATATATATATATATATATATATATACATGTGATATGAGTTTAATTAAAAAACTGGAAAAAAATATACAAAACATTTCTACGGTTATCGTATCTACAAAGTTAAGTTAATATTTTTTAAAAACTAAATTATTATTTCTATCTATACACGTCTAGAATGGTGACAAATTTATTAATAATAAAATTTTGTATTGAGATTTTTTAAAAATGAACATGTTTAATGTTTTCGCCACGAATTCTTTAAACTGAATCGTAAAGTGCGTTGGCCCTGAGTCCCACCATTAGTTTTATCATTATTATTCTGTTCCAAGTTATAAGAGACAAAAGTAAATATATTTATATATATTACTATCTTCTTAGAAACAAGTTCACATAAAACTTTTAGCAACTGGTGCACTAACCATTACGTTGTACTATTTTTAGAGTTCGTCCACTATATGTTCCAAGTCCTTTCCTTCCACTGTCTTCTGGAAAAGAATCAAATTTCTTTCATGGGTGCCCTCAATGATTGATTAATCTATTTCAATTTTTCAATAAACAGAAAAAAGAAAACTGGCTGCGTGCCCTTAATTTATAGAGCATTTGCCACTACTTGTCCTTTACATCTTAGAATCAAATAAATATCTTAAAGATTCCAGTTTCTACTATTTTCTTCTTTCAATTAAATTCTTCATTATATGAAGAAACAATATAAGATTGTGTCATTATTTTTTTATTATATCAAGAAATTGTTTAGAAGATAGATTAATTTGCTCATATTTAATTTCAATTTATCTCTTTTTTCAGTTAAATAGGATATTTTAATTCAACTTTCAATTAAATAGGAGTAACTACTTGTCACATTAGAATTTTTTTGGTGTCACTTGTCACATTAGAATGGGATGGATATATACTGCATCTTAATATATAAAGTCAAAAATAAACTTTCAATTAACAATTTTATTTGCACATCAATTCGACATTAAAATTAATCCTCATATATTTATACATGAATATGCGTATAATTTTATTATTTTTAATATGTATTTTATATTTTAATATGTATTATATACTAGTGACTGATTTTAATGATTAATTTTAATGTGATGAAATAGCATAACTCGATATTTAATAATAGATTATTATTTAATTACAATGAATATTATACTACTAGCTATAACATCAAGGCTTAAGAAGAAGGGTATTTAATTTGTAATAATGATAGCTAGTAAATTTTGTTCACTTAAAGTATTTTCAAAATTGATCTTGTTTATATGGAATTTAATTAACATAGCCAGTAAAATTTGTTCACTTAAAGTTTTATACAAAACCGCTGGTAAAAAAATAACAATCCTGGCTCTCATATTTTTATACTTTTGGTATATATATATATCCGCACAAAACATCTGTTGCCAGAACACATTTTCTTAAACCGGGAAATAAAATTAACTAAGCATTCTTTTGTTAATCTGGAATATATAGTAGTTATTATCAGATTAATTTTTTCTTTATATAATTAAGAATATTTCTATGTATTTTCAATATAAAATAATAACTTCCATAAATATATATTGTTTAATCACTTCCAAAAGAGTAAATTTATTTTATTGGTATACAAAAATAAACCTAATAATAATTATATTTCTCATAAAATTTACGACCATTTCTAACAAATTAGATTATAAAGACGGAATTTTCTTTTATACAATTTAAAAGTCTCCACACAAAAAGATCAGAATAAAAAGCAAGTCCCTCCACCTCTCTTCGGCATAGCAATCAAGAAGATAAAGAGGGTGGTACAAATTAAAGTTTGACAAAAACATATCAAAACTTAAATATTCATTAAACATAAAACACATCCAAACTTAAATATTCATTAAACATATAACAGTCATGACGGCACCATATTCTCCATCCATGCATATCCGATCACGTTTCCAACCCTTCATTCAAGGCGGAATATTTGTTTTTGGCTATTTAGAATTTCTCATAATTATTTGGCAAAATATATATAGTCAACAGAATTGGATAGTACTTCCTAATTCCTTTCATGATGCAATAAAATATTTTTTCCCGAATTGATCTATTATCAATTGTTTTGAAATACTATTGTACCCACATTTGGAACCTAGTCCATGGTTCAAGGTAAGGCTTTTGCTTTCTTCTAAAACTCTGAAAATTGATAAGGCACTCTACAAATGTGGCTATATCATACACAACTTAAACTTCTCTCTCTCTTTCTCTCTCTCAATAAATCAATGCATATATATAGGTAAAATATATTCACTTTTGCCTGCAAATTTTTCATATGTGAAAGTCTTTTGAAATCCCAAAGAGAATCCATTAGTCAGAAGAAGTCATTACAATCAAAATTCATATAAATAGGGCACAAACGTTTTCGTCTCTTCTCTCATCATATATATATATATATTTTATCATATATTCAGCTAGTTTATCTCTGCGGGAAATTAATTAAAGAAATTAATTATTGATGTTCAAGGTTATTAGTGCACATTTCTTCCACAATACATGCATGTAACTGGAATTTTTTCCACCGGGTTTATTACTCAATTGTATGATAATAATAATAATAATAATAATAATAATAATAATAATGTATATGTATATATAGTTTTTACCATTCTTATAATCATTATTGACAGCATATAATATAATATAAATTCATTTAATTTAATTAAATTTTCAGGTTTATTATTACGTTGTTAAGAACATGATGAAGGTGTTATACGTTGCACTGCTTTGCTTCTTGCTGGGTGCATCTTCTGTGAAGAGCTCATCTAGGTTTTCTCTAAACAATTTCAACCCTTTATTAATCTTTTTTTTTTTTAATTTTAAACAATAAAAATATTTTAACGCTTGATTCTTTGTTATACACTTATACTAAACTAATGATGCTTTCCTTCTTGTCTTATGATCTTTGTACATTATTATTAGTCATCAACAGTAAATTAACAAATTGAGTAACGGCAACCATAAAATATGTAGATTACTGCTATCTTTAATTTGCATTTAATTCAATTTACAAATGTGTGAAATGTAGTGATAAATAATTAAAAGTAACGGATATTGAGAAACTAAAGCAGCTTTCCACTTCCTCTAAAAAGAACATTATTTGTCTAATTGCAAATGACGTGTATTGAATATTGATCCCCGTATCATGTTCATAACCCCTAGTTGCTTCTCTCGTTTTCAAGGAGTATATTCCCTTTTCATATTTTCTTTGGAAAAAAAAACACACACACACACAAACATATTAAAATGATTGCAGAATTGTTGTAGATAATTTTACCTTATTTTCACTATTTCCTTTTAATATATGCATGGCTTCCATCACACGGTGAAGTAGAGGTTTAAATGAATTGGCATCCCCGGTTAGTCTGAATACTGAAAATGACCAGGTAATTAATAAAAAAAATCCTTAATTTGATTTTCTTTTCAAATACTGCTTTTAAGCTTATTAAGAAATTTGGTTATATATTTATTTCATAAATCATGGCATTGATATCATGACTCTTCAATTTAATCTATATATATCTTTGGCAATTGACATGGAGTTTCAGGTGGTCCTTCAAAACGGTATCGTTTCCATCACTATAGCAAAGCCTGGGGGGTATATCCTTGGAATATCATATAATGGAATTGACAACGTACTTGAAGCTCGAAATGACAAAGACGATAGAGGGTACCTATCACTTCAATTTTAAATAAATACCTTCTAATATGCTAACCAACTTTGGTGGTTATAGACTTCTAGTGTTAGCTACTAACTAATCCGCTTAAATAAGTGTTGAAGATCGAATTCTGTGTTGTGCATGCTGAAATTCATTATTCGATAATAAATCCTTAAATAAAATTTGGATTAGTCCTCTAGCCGAGCCCATTAAAAAAAACTTCTAATATGCTATCTTTAGAAAGAAGCTAACTAATAATTAAATTTGGGAATATCTAAAAATTAATCCAGTAACGATATATATGTCTGTATTATGTCATTAAATTAAATTTGGATTAACATAATCATATATAAGTCATGTTTGAAGTGATGATAATGACCATGAGGGCCTCCATATTTGTAGGTACGTGGACTTTGTTTCAAATGAACCAGGAAAATCTGGCGCCGAACCAAAGTAAGCATATTCCATTGTCCTTCTAATTAATTAATTATATTATGTTCAGTTTTTGTATCATCAATTAGTACTAGTTTGTTGTTAATGAGTTTTTAAGAACACTCTTTAAAAATATAACCATAAAAAATTTTACATAAAAAAATAACATACATGAGAGAATTTTGATTTAAAAAAAAGTAAATATAAATTTAATTTTTATTAGAAATTTTAATTATAGCATGTGTGTACTACAGAATCGAGATGACAGATTTTAAAGTGATATCAGAGGACCAGAATATGGCGGAGGTTTCATTTACGAGAACATGGTCATCTTCAGGAAGGGGTGTCCCCTTCAATATAGACATAAGGTAGGTGCATCATAGCACTTTATATTTAATTATAACTTAATTAGCGTATGGTAGAATAAGAATTTTGTTCAAAAGTTTATTATATATCTCAACTAACATAGTAAATTATGAACTTGGATGAAGTGGAAGGAGATGACGTGTACAGCAAGTAAGGAGGAGGTGGTTGGGAGAGTATGAGTTAGTTACAGTCTGGTGAGTGAGTTTGCTAGGATATGCCAGCCTGGCACTCAGTTAGAACTTAGAAGTAGCATTGAGTTTGTTAATTCTGATTCATCACTGCAGAATTTGGCATAAATCATATAATTTTTCTTAGAAACTAGGAAGAGTTGAATGTTCTTAATTTTGGCTTTACTAATTTGATATGTTAATTATATTGAATTTGCAGGTATATATTGAGAAGAGGTGATTCTGGGTTTTATCCGTACATAATAGTGGAACGCCTAGATGGATTTCCTGCGGTGGAAATTGATCAAATTAGGATTGTTTTCAAGCTCGCCACTCACGGGTGAACTTAATTACTATATATATATAAGTTTTCATTTACTCATAATTAAGAAAGAGCATGTGATGTGAACATGTGATGATATCAGGTTCCACTATATGGCTATAACAAACACAAGGCAGAGGTTGATGCCATCTATGAGAGATAGAGAAAGTGGTCAAACCCTAGATTATCCTGAAGCCGTTCGCTTAACCAGGCCATTAGAACGAGAATTTGATGGAGAGGTATGTAACTATATAATAATGTTTTTGTTTTTGGGAAAGTATTGGGAGGTAATAATAGAGTCATTATGTAATTATGTTTTATTGTTTTGGGGTCAGGTGGATGACAAGTACCAATACTCGATTGAGAATGAAGACAACAAGGTTAATGGCTGGATTAGCCCAGATTCTGCACCACGTGTCGGTTTCTGGGTCTTAACACCAAGTAATGAGTTCCGTAATTGTGGGCCTCTTAAGCAAGATCTCACCTCTCATACTGGCCCATTTGCCCTCTCTGTAAGACATTGCACATGCATGATTGAATAATACTGTATGAAAAAAATATAAAAAATAAGAAAGTTGATTAATTATGTGTAGATGTTTGTGAGCAACCACTATGCGGGTAAGGAGGTAAATATGAAATTTGAGAAAGGGGAGCTTTATAAAAAGGTTTTCGGCCCTGTTTTTATCTACCTCAACTCTGGTTCAACTAATCAACAATTGTGGTCAGATGCCGTACAAAAGGTGCTTAATTAATTATATATACTGATTTTGTTACATATATCACATATATATAGTTCTTATATAAACTTGTTTTTTACCAATTAACTAGCAATCTAATGAAGCCAAATCATGGCCATACAATTTCCCTCGATCAATCAATTTCATTCAAGCCAATAAACGTGGAACCGTATCAGGAAGGTTGCAAGTCCAAGATAGGTGCGAGATTATATATGCTTCTTCATGTTTGATCATCACTATTCACTACTACACTACATATTAAAATGTTGTTGCTTTTGATAGGTTCATCAAAGAACAGGGCCCTCAAAATGCTAACAATGCGTACGTTGGTTTAGCTTTACCTGGAGATCCCGGATCATGGCAGAAAGAAAGCAAGGTCTACATTTTTAATGTTATTAATATATAAAAGCAATTAGAATTTTATATATGAATTTTGAATTGTGTGGCATTTGCAGGGTTATCAATTTTGGACTCGAACCGACAAGAATGGTAATTTTGTAATTAACAATATTGTACCCGGTAATTACAATTTGTATGCATGGGTTCCAGGTTTTATTGGAGACTACAAATACAATAATACAATAACCATCACCCCAGGTACATTATCTTCAACTCTCTTATGTGTTGCTTATTCTTGAATGATCATATATATTGAAGAAACGTTGCACTTGTAGGAGGGTCCATGAACTTGAAGACAATTGTGTATAATCCTCCAAGAAATGGTCCAACACTTTGGGAGATTGGAATTCCTGATCGCTTAGCTGCTGAGTTTTTTGTGCCAGACGCTAGCCCTAAGTTCACTAACAACTTATACAGAAATGATAAGGCTAACAAGTATGTTATATCATCACTTACTTAATTTCATTTAGTTAATTACACAAATTAAATTAAATTATTTCCACAAACAGATTCAGGCAATATGGATTGTGGGAACGTTATGCCGAGTTACACCCAAATAATGATCTTGTATTCACTGTGGGTGCTAATGACTATAGCAAGGATTGGTATTTTGCTCACGTTACAAGGTAACTTTTTTCAACACTTTTTTAATTTTCTAATATGTCACTTATATTGATTTTTTTACAAGGATATAGTCTTTTGAGAGTATATAAGTGTGAGATATTTCTCGTCTCATGAGTTAGCTCTTGGAATTAAATTAGGTTAAACTAATTTCAATTCTAAGATGATATCATAATCTATCTGATCCAATGTTATTGATCTCTTAAGAATATATAAGCGCGGAGGTATCCCACGGAATCATTTCTCGCTATAGCTTTTTATTAACTCTAAACCGGTGTATGTATATATAGGAAAACAGGAATGAAGAGATATGTACCAACCACGTGGCAAATTGTATTTGAGCTTCCAAATGTGATATCCGGAAGAATGTACACACTACAAGTGGCTTTGGCATCCTCAACTGAAGCTGATTTGCAGGTTCAGGATTTTAATTAGTTCAATGCATCTTAGTGTCTTAATTAGGGATGATAGATGGACGCTATATATAACATATATTGAAATGGATTTTATTATTTCAGGTTTGGTTCAATGATCCTAAGAATGCAGATCCTCCACACTTTGCAACAGGGCAAATAGGAGATGACAATGCCATAGCAAGGCATGGCATTCATGGATTGTATAGTCTCCTTAGCATAAGTGTAAGCGGGAAGCGTTTGGTGAAAGGAAACAACACTATCTACTTGAAGCAATCAAAAGCTACAACTCCTTTTGAAGGATTCATGTATGATTATATCCGCTTAGAAGCTCCTCCACTTCTATCTCCTTCCTTTGATCACTAACTTATTATTATAGCACTAGTGTAGAATCCTTATATGAATGAGTCATGAAATAAAAGCATACATATACATGTTTATGTCAATTCTTCTTATCATTACTCATGTGAAGATCACACTGTGAATCGTTACTATGCGAAAGCGAAAACACACATACAATATAATACTACATCATGAGATGGAATTTTCAAGAAAAGTTGATGAGTGAAAGCCATGAAAACTATGAGGTTGTTGCTCAAGTGGTGGGTTTTAGAGTGTTTCCAATGTCGATGACAAATCGATACTTGACATCAGCTTTGAGGAGGCGCTCCATTGCTGTATTAATATAATGAATGGGAATGAGCTCGATTTCAGGTTTCACATCATGTTTAGCAGCAAAATCAATCATCTCTTGTGTCTCTTTCATCCCTCCGATGCTACTTCCGGCAACTGTCTTTCTTCCTGCATCCAATCAATAATAATGTCAAATAATGTTATTCCAATAATGAAGATACTTTTGGTATGAGTGCATACCCATAATTAAAGGAAGTAGTGGCAGCTCTAGAGGCTTCTCTGGCGCACCAACCATTACAAGCTTCCCATGAGACTTCAATAAACTAATTAGAGGCAATAAAGGATGGAACGCAGAAACTGTGTCAATAATCCCATCAAAAGTCCCTGTTGCAGCCTACAAAATTAATAAGAGAATGTAAGGAATGAGAATGAATTGTGTTGAATCAGATTAGTGTTACAAGAAATAACTACCTAATTACTATATGCAGTAAGTAGGTGTAACTAACAGCAAACAGAGTAACTGCCTGAACAGAATTTTAACCAATTCGAATAAATGCACTAAAGCGCGCACGGAAAATTGTATGATAATCAAAAGTACATATAAAAGATTTGAAAAGATAAAAATACATCTCAAAAATACACATGTCGTTCATTTACTCTTAATTAACGATGGACAAAAGTACACACAGCATGTTTTTATCCATTGTTATTAATTTTCTTTGGGATGTATTTTTATCCATTCGAATCTTTCATGTGCGCTTTTGTTCATTTACTCAACCAATTGTGGTTACACCAAGTACCTGAATCTGATCATGGTCTCTACTGATAAGGAAGTTGTCAGCTCCTAAACGTTGAATAGCTTCTTCCTTCTTATCAGGGGAAGTGCTGATTACGGTTACCTTAACCCCAAAAGCTTTGGCGAACTTAACAGCCATGTGGCCTAACCCACCAAGACCAACCACACCCACATGCAAACCAGGCTTGTCAAGTCCATAATATCTAAGAGGGCTATACACAGTGATCCCAGCACAAAGGAGAGGAGCAGCTGTATCAAGAGGAAAGCCTTCAGGAATTCGGACCACAAAGTTTTCGTCAGCAACCATTAAGTCAGAGTAGCCCCCATAGGTGATGGTGCCACTGGTGTCCTTGACACCATATGTTAGAATCATTTGTGGACAGTAGTTCTCTAGATGATCAGCACAGTTTTCGCATTCGTCGTTGCGGCAAGAACCAACCATGCATCCAACACCAACTTTGTCTCCAATTTTGAACTTATTTACCTTGCTTCCCACCTCTGTCACTATGCCTACTATCTCATGCCTGTAGTATGATATTGAACACAAAAGCATGTTAAAGAAGGAAATGGAGATCAAGAAAAGCAGAGAAGGCTCTGCTATCAGAGAGAACTAAAATGAAAGGTTATTACCCAGGAACTATTGGATATAGAGAAAATCCCCATTCATTTTTGAGCATGTGTATGTCAGAGTGGCATACCCCACAGTACATAACTTTGAATGCCACATCCTTCTCTCCTGTTTCCCTGCAAAATTTTACAAATCATCATCTATCAATCTTGAGTTGCAAGAAATTAATTAAGAACTTCAAACTAATGTTATTAATTTTAATTATTTCTCAAGAATATAATACTAAGATTACCTTCTAGAGAAATTAAAAGGTGAGAGAACACCAGAAGTATCCCTAGCTGCCCAACCAAAGGCCTTAATAGGATGCTCAAGTTCAGGTTGTGTTGCCATTGTTATTATATAGTATGATTAATTTCTATCTGATCTTCTCTAATATACTTAGTTAGAATTGCTTGGCGTACATAGAGAAGAATTGGATAAAGTGTCCTTTCAACAGAAACTAATGAGGGACCAATTGCAAAAGACCTTGTTAATATGTATCCTTTTATAATAATTTCTGGAGTTGTAGTACTGTTTATTATGTCTACTGTACTGACGTACGTTCTTGTATTATACGTATAAATGTACCATCATGAGAAACACATTTAATAATACTTATAATAATAATGATAGAGATTCAAATCTAGAATTTTAATCCATGACATTGACAAATATAATATTTTCAACTGTACGTAAAGAAAAAGTCTTAAGGGCTATAATATTAGACAGCTAAAATTACACCAAATGTTATATTCACTGCTTTGTAAGCCTAAGGAGAAAAACCATCCAAAACTCTTGAGAATTAAAAAAAAATTGAAATTCAAGTAGAAAAAGAAATTTTGAAACGAGAGAAAGAGAAAAAAAAATTTTAAGTGAATTTTGTACTGACTTAGCTTAATTTTATAATAGTATATAATTATAGAGTAATACTAGTATCAATCAACAGTCAACTAATAGAAAAGAAATAAATCATTTTAAATAATAGAAAATATAAAATAATAAAAAAATTATACGTCATCAATAATTTTTTAATCAATAAATCAGCCAACAAAAAATAAAACATTTATAATCACTGTTTATGGAATATCCACAATGAAAACTATAAAACATCCAAAATCTAAAACAATCATTAGTCAACTTTATATTTTTTTAGAAACTGAATATCTCAAACTTAGAAAAACAGAATATCTAATTTAAATGATTGACTAATGTTAGCTGAAATTTTATTATAATTATTTAGCATTGTTGTAAAGTAAATCATTTGAAAAAATATAGAATAGATCCTTTAAAATGATAGAGCTAATTCGATGAATATAAATAAGATTGTGGGGTTGGTTAAAAAATATTAAGTACTAATATTTTTTTATAATCATATATTAATTAATAGAAAAATTGAAGCAGCTTATCAAAAGTAATATATTATCTGGACACAAAAAAAAAGTAATATATTATCTGTCATAAGTCATAGGTTCGATGATGATAAATGAGATGGTCGAGAATAAAGTAATAAACTACGAACAACTTGCTTAAAAACCCATATAAAATGCAGAGAGTTAACAGTTAATAAATGACCTCCTAGTCCTAGCTATATAAGAAGAGACTGGAATAAAAAAGAAGTAATTTAAGTGGAAATCACGACAAAATATAAGTCAATAAGTGATTAATATAAGCTTCCCAACAAGAAGCTAAGCAGCCAGCAGGTTCGTTTGTTTCCCTTTAAAAAGCTAATTATTGGCCAAATAGAGACAGTAAAATACAATTATTATTATCCGTCAACATCGTCGTCTTACTCTTTGATCCATGTGTTAGTTACTCTCTACTACCCACTTCCATGACCCACTAGCTACTTCCCCATAAATTAAACCCAGTGAGGATACTTAAATTGCTCTCCAACAATTAGTTCTGATAAAACTATGCAACTAGTACGACACTAGATTATTAATTAGAAATTGTGCATCTATCTCTTAAGGATATAATTTTTGTCATAATCTTTATACCCTATAATATAATTTTATCTTATGAACTAGATTTTAGTTTTCCATTAAATTTATTCGATTACATTACTCCATATATCATGTGTTTTATATTGTATCATATCTCTTGTTTTGATGGTGAGTGAGATATTAATAAGGTTAATTAGAGAACTATTTTTTTTTCATCAATCACAGTCAATTATTTTTTAACCTAAATTTTAAATCTTAATTCTAAATTTTCTAAAAAATAAAAGTAAAAAAATATAATTTTACAATAAAACTATTGTAATTATTAATTATGGAATATCAACTTTGCTCACTTACACTATTATCCCCAACATACAAAAAAGAAAAAAAAAAAAAGAAGTCTAAGATGTGTATAAAAATGTAGAAAATCCTACTCATGCATATTCAGTATTTAAGAGGTTGATTTGAGAGTGTTTCCAACATCAATAACAAAACGATACTTGACATCTGCTTTAACGAGGCGCTCCATGGCTGTGTTTACATAATCCATTGCAATAACTTCAATGTCAGGTTTCACGTTATGCTTAGCAGCAAAATCAATCATTTCTTGTGTCTCTTTTATTCCTCCAATAGAACTACCAGCTATCGACTTTCTTCCTTCAAAAAATGCAACAACCATTGTCAAACAATAATACTAACCGTAATACTAGGTATATCATTGTACACCTGCACATACCATTTAATAACACAGAAAAATGTAAACATTAGCATAAAAAATTTTCTGTGTTAATATTTATATTTTTTTTATATTGCTAAATGATGTGTATAGATATATACAATGGTACACATAAATTTATCCTAATACTAATTACTCAACTTTCTTCTTTAGTTCTTTAAAATTTTTGTTAGAATTTTGAAGTAATAATATTCTTACCAGTAGTAAGTGAAAATATTGGCAACTCCAGAGGTTTTTCTGGTAAACCAACCATTACAAGTTTTCCATTAGTCTTCAATAGAGCCAAAATAAAAACACCAATTAAATAGACTGCACCCTACAAAATAAAAACACCAATTAAATAGATACAAAATTTTTGTTTCTTATTCAAGACTAAATAGAAATACCACAAATTATAGATGAAACATTTAATCTCAAACAAATTTTTATTTTTTATGATAATTATTTTGGTAGATAGATTAATAAGTAATTCAGTTGCTTTTAATTAAATTGTATGTGTGTGAATATATTATGATAAATAAGTCTCTAATAAATTTTTGAGTATGATAATTATTAGATCTTAAAAAATATTATTACAAGATAAATTAGACTTTTTTAAAACAATAAAATAAATAATTTCTGAAATGTATTTTTAGGGAATAAAAATTGTTAGATGTAAAATATCTTATCTAAAATTTCTTGAGGAACATTCTAAGTAATTATTCTTTATTTAAACATTCTAGTTTTGATTTTTTTTTTAAAAAAATCTAAAATAAAAACATTGAAAATATAAAATCAATCATGTACACCTATTTTAGCAATTAAGTCCAACCAAATTATTTATTCCAAGTCAAATAAAAGACTATTTTGATAAAAAAAATAATTTATTTCGGTGTTATTTTTTATATTATTTGACACCGAAATATTTTTCTATTTAGAATAGAAATAAATGACTTGGTTAGTCAAAATAAGTGTACATATAGCATTACCGATATAAAATAAAAGCAGAAACCAACCAAAGCCCCAGATTTCATGTACATACCTTCATCTGATCTTGATCTCTACTTACAAGAAACGAATCTGCTCCTAAACTTTCAATGGCTTCTTTCTTTTTGTTAGGAGAAGTACTAATAACCGTTACTTTACAACCAAAAGCTTTGGCAAACTTGACAGCCACATGGCCGAGACCACCAAGACCAACCACACCAACATGCAAACCAGGCTTGTCAAGTCCGAAATACCGGAGAGGGCTATACACCGTGATTCCGGCACAAAGCAAAGGAGCAGCTACATCAAGAGAAAGGTTATCCGGGATGCGGATGGCGAAGGCTTCGTCGATGACCATTGAGTCAGAGTAGCCGCCGTAGGTGATGGTGCCATCTTTGTTCTTGGCACTGTATGTGAGGACCATTTGTGGACAGAAATTCTCAAGATTACCGGCACAGCTCTCGCATGATTTGCAGGATGCAACCATCACTCCCACTCCAACTTTGTCTCCAACTTTGAAATTTTGTACCTTGCTTCCTACCTCTGTCACTACTCCAGCAACCTCATGCCTGTAAACAAGTTTGGATCAAATACTTGAAGCTTTTTAAACAGGTAATTTTATCATATGTTGTGTTAAGATTTTTATAAAAAATCTGGTTGTCCATTTTTTGTTAATAGTACTACACACTTGATCATCACCTAGGATTAAAAGTATTGTAAGGATTGGATACTATAGTAGTCTAACACAACCGATACTTTATTTTAAATATTATTGATTAAGTGTGTGCTGTGTGGCTCAAAAATAATAAATAATAATAAATTGTACCTGAAATATGAAAAGCCAAATGAATATATCTCTATTATATTTCTCAGGTTGGGTGGGTAAAGGGAAACATGAACATAAGCTAAGTGTGATAGAGATAAAGATGTTGCGATGGATGAGTGGTCACACGCGTTTGAATAGAATAATAGAATAAGGAACGAAGAACCAAGGGGTGAAAGGGAGAGGTAGACCTAAGAAGACCATCCATGAGGTGGTCAAACGAGATCTATATGTAAATGGTCTCTCTATAGACATGAGACATGATAGAGCTCAATGGTGTCGTTTGATCCATATATCCGACCCCACCTAGTGGGACAAGGCTGTTGTTATTGTTGTATACTTCAGAGTTTTTTTTTTTTTTTCTGTTCACGAAAATTTTGTATAATTTTTTTTTTAATTCGTTTTATACTATTTTATTTTCCTTTGTAGGGATAACATTAACAAGATTGAATTCTGAAGTCTAAGTCTTTCTATGGATCTAATACTTTTTTCTTAATTAATAAGAAACAAAAAAAACAAAAATTTTAAATAGCAAGAGAAATGATGAGCATACCCAGGTACTATAGGAAAAGTGGTATTTCCCCATTCATTCTTCAACATGTGAAGATCAGAGTGACATATTCCACAATACATGACTTTGAATGTCACATCTTGTTCTCCAGTTGCCCTGCACAAATTATCCGTTTTAGAAAACCCTGGTTATAGGACTATTATCACATAATCATCAGACCACATATGTATTCTTCAATTTTTCTGCGAAATAGGGCTATTAATTAGTTAATTAGGCGAAAATGACCATTGGGATATATGTAGGACTATATTAGGGTTATTTGAGATTAGTTAATTAGGAGGCCTTATATATAGGATCAGTAGTTTCCTTAAGTGATGAACAATATTAACAATATGAATACGAATTAAGCCTCTATTTTAAATCATTTCAATTCAAAGAATGGTAGATTTGCTCCAAAACAAAATGTATCACTAAAACCCTAGATTTGATTGTTGACAAGAACTGAACAAGAAATTTTTTTAAAAAAAAAGTGAAGAAGGGTACCTTCTGGAGAAGTTGAAAGGGGAAAGAAGGCCAGAAGGGTCCCTAGCTGCCCATCCGAAAGCCTTGTTTGGATGCTCGGTCTCTGGTTGTGACGCCATAGATCTCGATGAGAGAGGGAACTGTTAAGATGGAAGTGATGATGATGAGAAACGTAACGTGTCTTAATCTAAAATGAATACTGATAATGAAGATTGAATATATATATGTGTATAACTATAACGTACGAAAAAGAAGGGGGATGGGAATTGAATAGGCCATCAAGATATAGTAACGTAATTAAGGAATGGTGTGCATGTGGCAGATGCATGCGATACAATGGTGCCATACTTGTTAATTATCTTGGGAATGATGTTTGGGCTCACCCTTCATTTACGAAACTCCATCGCTAACATTATTCGCGACTTTTTGCTATGAACGACATTCTTTACAATAACAATAATGTTATCAATAAAAATTAATTTAAATTAAATATTTTATTTCATTAAAATTCATACGTTTTATTTTTAAAAAAATATTTATAGAGTTATACATATTACTAGCAGACCTGCATATGGATCAAGTATATTAGTTGGCCATAAACACTTCTTGATCGTATACACACTCACTGTACTATTAAATTGTTTTAACAAAAAATAAAGAAATACACACATTGACTCTTAAATGTAACACATGATTTTTTTTCGTTTAGATACATTTCAAAAACCTACTTAAAAACGGAGGAAAATTACATCCGAATTTCCAACCATTTACACATAATGCACGTTGAGCTTGCAATAAAGCATCAACATCAACATATAAATAACAAACCTACCTCTTTTATTTTGTGTATGTGCTCCGATGAATGAAATTATGGTCCGAAACAATATAAATAAATAATACCTTAATGTTATGAAACATTATTTTATTTTTATGACTCTTGCGACCCACGGGTTGAATCATTCTGTTGGACACACTAAATTTTCGATTGTACTTAAATTTCACCTCTTTATTCGACCGAATAAAAATAAAATAACATATCCCACACAGTAAGGGATTTGCAACTGAACTTGTCCCCTTTAAGTTAAAATAATAGGTGACAATCATATCCAAAATGATGAAAGTTACACCATGCACATTACAAAAGGATAAAGCATTAAACTAAAATATATTTCACATTTCAAAAGGACACTTTAAATTTAAGTATATAATAAACACTCAGCCTTAAACTCTAATTAATTCATTTTATATATATATATAAAATTTAACATTCAACTCGGTCGGTGACCATTTGTAATTTGAACATGACGTCTCTTGATAATTGTAAAACTCAAATCAGCTCCTGGCGAAATAAAAAATTTGACAGATTGATCCTTATAGCATGTTGTTAAAAGATAGCCATAATGACGTGTCAGTTCATGTCTGGTGTGTCATTTGATTTGTCAAGTTTTTGATTTCGTCAGAGATCGTTTTTATATTTTATAATTATTAGGGCATCATGTCCAAATTGTAAATAGTCAAAATCCGAATTGAATGTTTATGAACAAATGACTCGACTTAATATGATTTATTTTAGTTTTCCTTCATTTACATGCTTTTAATTATTCGTTAAGTTATGCAACTACTCTTTCTCACGCAGCAAAGTACTCTCCCTCACGCCTCTCTCACCCATAGTAGCAAATCTATGGAGGGTCGCCGCCGCCGCCGATCTGCCCCTAGGCGCGGTGGCCCTCCTCCCCCTCAACCCCCTCCTTTGTCTCCCTTCCCTTCTTTTCTTCTTGCTCCTCCAGCCACTTCTCCCTCCCCATCACCTCCTTTTTTTTTCTTCCTTTTTCTTTTTACCTTTCTTGCTGTCCTTTGTCCCACCATTTTCCCTATCTTCAACGGTCACTTTCTTTTCCCCTTTCTCTTGTTGTCGCTTCTGTCTCTGGCTTTGGTTCTTCGTTTCCCTTCCCTTTTCTTTTCTCATTTTTTGTTCTTAGGTGCAGTCTAGATCTAAGATCCAGATCTAAATCTGAAAATAATCCCTTTAAGGTGGTGCTTCCTCCATTTGGTACTTCATTTAGTAGTGTTTTTTGATCCCGTTATGGTTGTCGTGGTTATGAAGATAGAAGTATGGATTTTGTTTGATCAAAAAGGAAAGCACAATGGGGACATGATTTTGTTCAAAGCTTTAGATCTGGAAAATTTTCATTTTTATATGGTGAAGAAGAAAAAGTATCCTGACATGTTGCAGTACGAATGTGTTCATCAAGAAACGAAAGGAATTCAGATATACCCCGGTTTCTGCCATTTAATTATCAGTAATCAAACACTGCGCCTCCTTCCATACCATAGTTAATATTTTTAAAAATATAATATAGTATTTATCATAGTTAATATTGTACTTTCAACAAGTGATGATGATGATATAAAGCAAATTAATATTTTAAAAAATATAATATAGTATTTATCATTTATATTATGAGTGTGTTACCAAGCTGTTACATATAGTTCTTATGAGTGTTTGGGAACTTTTGTTAGTTCCCTTTAGATATAAACACTTTACACTTGCTTGATATGAATCAAATCACAATCATTTAGATTCACCCTCTTCAAAATACATCTTTCTCTCTAAAACCCAAGGTTCTGAGAACCGGACCGGTCATCGAACCGGAGAGACGAGGGGTTCAGAGGTTCAAAGGTTTGACCGGGGTCGAACCGGGGTCGGACCGGTTTACTTAAATA